>CM045730.1:24601553-24719053 GCA_024760905.1 Plotosus lineatus
AGTCAGCTGATATTGATAACCCCAATCAATATCACTGCCAGGAGCCAACAGTATTGGTTTTGACATTATGATTGGCTGATAGTTTAACAAAGTTGCTTATTGGCGATCGGGATGAAATCAGTCTGACTCTTGGTTATCTTTGGTTTATATGGGGCATAATCTGTGAAAAATTGAGAAAAATATGAGGGGGTTTTTGGTCTACGTAGTTGAAATGGTGATCTTTCAAAGCTAAAACATTAAAGAGCAGACAACCCAATACTCACATCACTCTCCAAAATTCCCCAAAAATCCTAGCTTTAATGAACATGATATAAAATGCTCAACCAACACCCCCTAGGGGGAGACATTCATTCATTTTCTGAACCGCTTAAACCTAATTAGGGTCACCGGAAGGCTGGCACCTATCTCAGCCAACTCTGGGCAATGGCAGAGTGCACCCTGGACAGCTCACCAGGCCATTGCTAGGCCAGCACTCACACAACTATTCATACTCCCATTCATACCTAGGGGCAACTTGGACAAGCCAATTAACCTAATGTGCAATTTTTTGGACTGTGGGAGGAAACCAGAGTACCCAAAGGAAACACACACACAAGCATGTGGAGAACATGCAAACTTCACACAGAAATGCCAAGCTGGGGACTGAACCCAGAACCTTCTTGCTATGAGGCAGACGTGTTAACCACCATACTGCCTTAGGGGGAGACAGTTCATTATAACTATGCCAAGTTATAATATCTTTTATTATTATTATTATTATTATTATTATTATTATTATTATTATTATTGTTTATTTTTTAAATATCCTTCAGTATTGTTGTTTGATAGAGTGCTGGTCTGTGCAGGAAGAACCTCATCTTTGATCCAGTCTCAGCTGGGATTGACTCCAGCTCATTTGTGACCCGCAATGAATAAATCATACAAAGAATGGATAAATTAGTAAATATATTAATGACAGACAGTTCAGTGTAAAATTCTCTTAGCAATTGCAGTCACAAAGCTGACCAATGATAAACATTTAGTTTTACTTTATGGTTTGTTTGTGGTACCATGTGCAGAAATACCGTACTAATCTTTGTTTGTGGTTGTTTGTGTAAAGCCACATCCAGCAGCAGCAAGTGAGTTTCACGTTTAGTGTGGTGCACTTAAGAGCTTCTGCCTCATTACATCCTGCTCCTTTCGTCAAACTCTGTCTCCAAGGAGGAATGGAGTACATTAAAGCTAATCATTACAGCTTTCTTTTCCTCTCAGTGTGCTCTTTTACTGTCTTTTTTTCTTTCTAAAAGCATAACGGTCTATGACCTCCGCAAAGACTCAGGGTGTTGCCTTTTATATTGAATAAGGCTATTCCTTTAGAATTTACAGTATAGTATTTATTGATTTCATCTTTGGTAATAATTAAATTCATTATCCATTCTTTCATTCATTTTCTGAACTGCTTATTCCTAATTAGGGTCACAAGTAGAATGGCGCACATCTCAGCTTTCTCTGGGGATGGGCAGAGTACACCCTCGACAGCTCACCAGGCCATCGCAGGGCAGAAAAACGCTGACGGCTATGGCTCTTTTACTTGCCTCTCGCGATCGACTGTGAGAGACGTGGCCGGCCTTTGATAAATCAGTTAGCTGCACTGGGTAAATGCATTATTAATTATATCAATAAAATGTTCTAACAGGGCACTATCTAAGTCCTTAACCTCTAAATCCATGCAACATTTGGCGGTTCGAACATATACTGCAGAATGTGATTTGTAAATAAGCATTAATCCTACTGAACATAAAAAATACTTAATAGTTTTATAGCATTATTATTGATGCTTACCAAAAACAATAATCAGTGAGGATTATGATGATGATGATGATTACAGTGGTGGTGATTATCATTATTATTTCTTGCATTCGATACATAACTCGATGACTTCGTGGGAACTTGATGGCTCATAAAACACCAACACAGATTTATGGTCCTCTTTTATTCCCACTTCATGGTTAATAACTTCCCCCTTTTCTGCATTTCTCTAAACACTGATATAATTGATTTCCTTAAAGAAAGCAACACATTAAAGACATTAAAGACACCTCATTACTATTTCTGTTATTCGTCATCTTGTCTAAGGAATAAAAGGACACTTTAGAAAGGGTTTGTGTTTATCTGTAGTGTATCATCTTTGTCTAAGTGAAATTTTATAAGCATGTTTTGCCAAGGTGTCCTTGCTTCCCCTGTATCTGACCCCCTGTAAAAACAAGTCATAGCTATAAATGTCTGTAGTTATATAGCTTGGTTGAAGTGGATTGCAATTGTTTGATTTTGCAAACCTGTAAATGGACATTTACATTGATGTGACTGATTACAGGATTGAGGAATTATTTAAGATTCTGTTTTCATTGAGCTAAAAATATTTTATCGAAACAATCAAGGATTTCACAAAATTACAATTGACTAGAGACTCATGGTTTGAAAGTATACCACTATTATATATCTATTTTTTTTTAAATCATTGTTTTGTTTATGTAGAACAGAGACATATCAAGTGCCATGTAAACCAAACATTCCCTCAAAGTGTGAGTGCGAATGTCTTTGTAAAGAACAATACTCATCCACAATTAAGTTACATACATATACTGTTGTGCATGAGAGTGTGTGAACCTTTGAGAATTGTCTATATTCCCGCCATGTCTATATTGAAACCATAAT
This sequence comes from Plotosus lineatus, assembly GCA_024760905.1. Classification (NCBI taxonomy): domain Eukaryota; kingdom Metazoa; phylum Chordata; class Actinopteri; order Siluriformes; family Plotosidae; genus Plotosus; species Plotosus lineatus. The sequence goes on from CM045730.1 coordinate 24,604,248, forward strand.
GTCCACTATTCTGCGATAGTGAATTAAAATCATATCATGAAGTTCCTGTGATGTACTGTACGTACTAATCCTGGACATATTTAATAAAATCCTAAAAAATGCACTTTTTGATTGCACTTTTCATACATCAAATCATACATTTACTGAGCAGCTTAATTGTCCTCAGCTTGTTTGGGGGATGGAGTTTATCACAGTCCACCAGTCCATCACAGGGCCAACATATTCGAACCATTCACACTTACCCCCACCCACACCAAGGGCAGTTTGAAACAGACAATTAGCCTTTTAAAATTGTAAAATATCATCCCAAACCTGTACATATGGTTTTAATTTTATTTGCTTATTTGGCAGCCTTTTTAAAACCTACAAATCATACACACTTACACTCTTTCTTTAGGAATGTGAACCTTTGATAACATGCTGTGCTTAAGTTTGGTATTTGTTTCTGTATAGTTTATTTCATTTCTTTACACAGTTTTAAATTCTCCTCTTTAGTGTTAAAAAAGCTTTGTATTTTCACATGGCCTAAGCGCTACTTCAGCAGTCTCTCACACCTGGAAGGAATAAAATGCTGAGAGGGCTAGAATTCACCTGGAAATTTAAAAGAGGGGAAAACCTAACTGTAAATTCCTGAAAGGCTAGCAGCTTAGAGCTTATCAGCATGCCGATGCAAAAGGAGTTATATGGTGTGTGTTTTCACTTGGAGAGGAATAGCACATTTCTGATGGATTTCCTGGACTTGCAGATTAGATTGGGGAACATGATTGGCGAGTCTGAGAATCTTTTGACTGGAGTCAGAGAAAAAAACCTATGCTCAGGGGACGTCTCTCACACAGAAACAATATGCCCAATGCTTTGGATTTCCCAATGTGACAAAAAATTAGGCAAACTAGAAATTATTCTACCAAAAGTATTAGTTGATATATTATAATATTTATAGGCTTTCTTAGTTTAGGTCCAACCCTGGAATCTTAGTCAGCATCATCCACAAGTGCAGCCCTGTGTTTTTCTTTTCCAGTAAAGTAGAATAGTTTAGTTTAGGAGATGTGCATGCAGTTTGTGGAGAAAAACTGAATCTATAATTAATACGCAGATGCCCTGAAAACTGACATTCAATAACACACACAAAAATAAATAAAAATGAGAATACCTGTGCCCTTTTAAGAATAAAAATACTTCCAAATGTGTTTAGTTCTTCCTAATTTGTTAAATATTGTTCAGAATATGTGATGGTATTCATCAGGAAGACCGAGACAAATGTATGATGTATTATTATTATTATTATTATTATTATTATTATTATTATTATTATGAAGTGTTGTTGTTATATAGTACTATATAATGTAAGGCATTACTGATAGTTACTATTAAATAGTCCAGCACATTAAACCGGTGATGCATCGGCCTATCATTCATAATTATGCGCACTAACTGAGTAACAAAGGTTTTTCCTGGTGCAATTCTCTGTACTCCGTGGACTGATATGGTGGTATTCTCCAGGAGCGACCTGTCACGTGAAATAAACCTTTTTGACATTTCTGATGTTTAACAAAGATGTCCAAGAAGTATGAGAAAGAGGTGAAAGTAAGCACTCGTGGTCCCAGTCCCTGAGCCATGCGCTTCCCCTCAGGCTTAGCCATATGAAAGCACATGCTTGTGCTTGAGGTCCTGTTGCTTCTGCTGAAGTGGATCCAGACTGTTTTTTCTGGCAGCCGTTAAACAAACATAAAGCAATTACACTGCACACTAACCCCTGAATCAAAATGTATGATGCATAGCTTTATTTGGTATTATCAGGGAAAATTACGGAAATAAATGGCCTTTCTATTGGGCTCCAGAAAGGGGAAGTAAATGATGGAGGATTAAATCATTTTTAAAAGTATGTGCAATGTGACCTTAAAGCAAACAGCCTGCACTCCAACGCTACATCGTTCTTAATCACTTACAAACATAATGTGAGGAAGTCTTTAGATTTTTTTTTTTTATTGTTTTTTTTTATAAAGATCTGCTCAGATGACGCTGGGTGAAAGCAGGGTATACCCTGAACAGCCTGAAATTCATTGCAGAGCTGGAATTTGGAACAGCTAATTAGCCTAATTTGCATGTCTTTGTGCTGTGGGAGAAAACTGGACTACCCAGAGGAAACCCACACAAGCAGGTTGAGAGCATGCACACTCCACACAGAAACGGCTTGACAAGGGTCAAACTAATTATACCTTAATACTTACTAGGATGTCATTTAGGATGGGTACCGATACACTGCATTATTCATTTTGGGTTATTTCATTTCACAAGCACCAGTCTCAACAGGTTTTCACTGACCCCCCACACACACACACACACACACAAACACAATGCAGGTAACTGGGTTATCAAAGGCCAGCCATGTCTCTCATTGTCTATAGTGAGAAGCATGTAAAAGAACCATTGCTGACTTTTGTCAAAAGTAGGCTGCATAGCAGTCAGTGTGTTTCTGCCCTGCAATAGCCTGGCAAGCCAAGAGTTGGCTGAGATGGGCACCAGCCTCCCCGCAACCCTAATTAGGACTAAGCTGTTCAGAAAATGAATTAATTAAATTCAAATTAGTGTAGTGATTTTTACACCTAGTATGGTACTTTTTACAACCAACAATGTCACAAAGCAGCGTTACATGGTGAAAACAAATCTTGTAAAGAATTTAAACATTTCTTCTATGAATCCTACACATCCGCAGTGAACAAACCCATGCTGATGGTGGCAAGAAAAACCCCGTCAGTTGTCATAAGGAATAAACACTGAGAGGAACCAGATTCAAAAAGGAAGCCCATCCTCATTTGGGTGAAACAATATAATCCAATTGCAGAAAAGTCACTATAGTTTAACATAAAATCTCATTAATTATATTATAATTACAATGAGAATTGTAGTCCTAAATTATTTCAGTAAAATAATGTATATCACCAGCAGTGAAAAGGCATATTGACAATTTCTTCATGTTATACTTCTTAATATATTTAGGTCCATATGGATCATCATCAGCAAGAGTGAGGGGTTTCTAAGATCAGAAGTCCAGTCAGGAGTAGCACATCAGGACCGATCACAAGACGGAGAAGGATCAGGATCACAAGTATCTCAGCAGTAGCATGTGTACCTCAACAAAATCTCATAGAGAGAAAGTTGTTAGGTATGCTCATAATAATGTAAAGTTTATCAGTACTGAGTGCAAGCATGGACTTTGGCATTACTGACTATGGCAGCTTAACTAAAAAAAGAGAACCAGCAGGAAGCAGATATGATGGCACCCTATAACATAAGGCAATCAGCCACTCCACTGTCGATGGAATTGGGTCCTGTGAGAGTGAGGGATTGACAGCATGGACACATCAACCTAGTCTTAAAAACAGATACTGTATCTGAGTTCCAATCATTAACTGGAAGGCTATTCTATAACTGTGCCGCTTTGTCAGAGAAAGCGTCGCCCGTATTAGTAGTCTTCATTATTTGAGGTATCATGAAGCAGCCTGCACCTTTTGATCTAAGTGGGCATACTGGATCATAAACATTTTTTCGAAGACAATTTGGTGCCAGACCATTAAGTACTTAATAGGTAAAAAAATAACATTTTATATTCAATATGAAATTGAATTGGTAGCCAGTACCACATAGATAAGATAGAGGGTGATGTTGAAATGAAAGACTGAGGCCAATAATCACATCAAAGTTCTTAACTTCCACACGTGATGAAACTAAACATACCATCTAAACTTATTACATAATCAGAAACCTTATTTCTCGCTGTCTGTTGTCCAACTAAAGTACCTCTGTCTTATCAGTTTAATAAGAGGAATTTGGGAAGTATTCAATGTCCCATGTCTTTTACACATTCCTCAGCTTTATTAAGCTACTGTCTCTCATCTTGCTGTGTAACATCATCTTCATTTTCTTCCGCATGTTCCAGGGTTGGGTTTTGGGCGCAGCAGCTCAAGCAGTGAGGTCCATTCTAACCAGAAGCCTGTGCCACCTCAACTGGCTCCTCTCAACCTCTCAACATCCTCCCGAATGGCTGAGCTTCTTACCTTAATCTCTAAGGGTGATCCCCACCACCTTGAAAAGGAAACTCGTTTCAGCTGCTTGTATCTGCAATCTTGTTCTTTCAGTCACTACCCAAAGCATATGGCCATAGGTTGGGGTTGGAATGTAGATCGACTGGTAAATTGAGAGCTTTGCCTTTTGGCTCAATTTTCACCTCAACGGACCAGTACAAGCTTTGCTTTACAGCAGATGCTGCATGATCCACCTGCCGATCTCCTGCCCCATCCTTCCCTCATTCATGAACAAGACCCCGAGATACTTAAATTCCTTTACTTGGGGCAGGACCTTATTCCAGACCTGAAGAGAGCATTACACCTGTTTTCAGTTGAGAACCATGGCCCGGGACTTGGAGGTGCTGATTCTCATCCCATCTGTTTCGCACTCCACTGCAAATCGCTCCAATGAGAGCTGGGGGTCTTTGCTTGATAAAGCCAAAAGGACAAGATCATATGCAAGATTTTATTGCCACCAAGCCAAAACCCCTCAACACCTCAGCTGTGCATAAAAATTCTTTCCATAAAAATTATGAACAGAATCAGTGACAAAGGAAAACCCTGGCAGACTCCAACCATCACTGGTTTTCAACAATTTGACATGTTGTTACTAATGCGGACCAAGTTTTATTTTTAGCGTACAGTGACCCAATAGGCCATAGCAAAGGGTCTGTTACACCAAACTCCCAGAGCACACCCGACACGTTAGCTTGAGGGACAGACACAGTTGATCAGTGCATCAGAGGAAGCTAATTAAAGGTAAAGTCCATTAGGCTTTTTACACCCAAGCCATAATGGCTCATCGAACCGGTGCTTATCCCTGGTTTCCATAGCGTGAAGTGACTAGGAGTACAACTCCTCCTGGATGGGCTGCTCGTCCATCGCAGGTTACCTTCCCAGTATATTTTTACTGCTACCCATTTATACTGCTGGGTGAACAGATGCACACTTGTGGTTAAGACCTTTCCCTGGGGTCAGAGCACAGTGGGGTCTAACTGGGATTTGAACACGCAACCTCCCAATCATGAGTGCAGCACCCTAACCACTACGCCACCATCCCCACCAGAGGAAGCTAATACCATCTCAAAAATAATATTACCCAAAGGGATCACACACACACAAAGAGAAAAAAAGCAGTGGGCCTCAAGCGGAAGTTTGGTGTCCACCAAGGTCGCAATCACAGAGATTGTAGAAATCACATCCCAGAGTAAACCCAGTGAAACAGGGATTGCTTGTACTGGATGCTTTGGTAGCTAAGGTCAGATAAATCGCCCAGGTCGCAGGTAAATATAGAATAACCCACTCTCATACATTTAATAAGCTAAAACTACCCCAATAGTTTTTAACCTCAGCCTGGGAAAAGGTTCATGAATTTATTTTTTGTGTGTGTTCTGCAGGGATTCAGTGTGTAGATGTATTTTTTTTACACATGAATTATTCAACATAACTTTCATGTGTAAATTTTTTTTTAGATTTACTCATGGAAATTCTTCATCTTAGTCTTCATCGTCTTCTGTGTAATCCGGGGCCGGGTTGCCGGTGCAGCTGTGTAAGCAGTGAGGTCCCAGCCACTTCCTCCGGTTCTTTCAAGTGCACAATGAGGCGTTCCCAGACCAGCCAAAAGACAGTCCTTCCGGTGTGTTCCGGGTCAACCCTGAGGTCTCTTCCCAGTTCGACATGCCCGAAACACCACACCAAGGCGATATTCAAGAGGCATTCTAATCAGATGCTCCGAGTTACCTCCACTGGCTTCTCCAATGTGGCGGAGCAATGGTTCTATTCCAGGCTTGTCCCCAATGGCTGAGCTTCTCACTCTATCTCTAAGGCAGGACCCTTCCACCTTGCAAAGGAAGTTCATCTCAGCTGCTTGTATTCACGACCTTGTTCTTTTGGTAACTACCCAAATCTCGTGACCATAGGGGAAGATTAGAACATAGATCGACCGGTAAATTGAAAGCTTTGCTTTCTGACTCAGCTCCCTTTTCACCACAACAGACTGGTACAAGCTTTGCTTTACAGCAGAGGCTGCACCGAGCCGCCTGTCAAGCTCCCATTCCATCCTTCTCTTACTTGTGAATAAGAGCCCGAGATACTTGAACTCTTCCACGTAGAGCAAGACATCATTCCAGACCTGGGGGTAAATTACACCATTTTAAGGCTGAGAACCATGGCCTCAGACTTTATGTATCCTGTTTTGAAAAGTGTGTCTGCACAATCTACTGTCATCTGTTATATTTTACCATAATGTTATGTCCTATTTTTCTCCTTTAGTGCTTGTAAAGGAGTTTTTAAATTGTATTATTTTAAGAACAAGTTATTCTTTTAGAGAAAAATCTAAAATTATTTTCACAAATTCTGGCCCACTGGCATATGTAGTAGAACAGACTGATGGACAGATCAATCAGTGTGGAGTGTGGTGTAATGTTTTATGTGTTGTAAAACTCCATACTTGATGCCTGTTTGAATTTAAATGTATGTTACATAACAAAGTATTTTAAATGCTTATGCTTAATGTTTTGCTTTTATGTTTAACCATGTACGAATATTAGTGTATGTATATTTAAATATTTTTCATATTTTATGAAAAAATTATAAATTAAAAAGTTTTAAAAATGCTTCTGCATGACTTCTATTAAGATATATAGGTAACAATATGGACTATACTATTGATAGTACACAAATGTAACATTGGGATGTCTTCTGGAGATTGTGTTGGACCCTAATCCAGACCTGTTGACAACACTGTGGCCCCACTACAATACCTGGGAACAAACAGAGGCAGGAACAAAAAACACCTAAACACTTCCACTCCACCACCCCCTTCCAATCAGGCTCATTCCTCAAAGCCTGTTGTACCTTAGTCTCTATATCTCAACGAACAGAAGCCAGATTCTTTGACTCGGGGAGAATGGGTGTTTCTGTGGAGTTAGGGAGAGTAAAAAGCACTCTAGTAAAAGGCCACTCTTGTAAAAGCTCAGAACAATGCATCTGGCTTTAAATTCTTGGATTCTGGTCGGTAAGAAGGGTGAACTGGAAATTATTGCAGATTAGAGCCCACCGGAATTGGCATGGAGTCAATCATTTGCCTTGCTGGATGTACTGTAGGTTTTTATGGTTGTTCCATATTTGAAAGGCAAATTTGGACCCTTCCAAGCGTTGGCTCAATTCATTGAGTGCCATTTTGACAGCAAGTAACTCCCTTTTTCCATCATCATAATTCTGTTCATGATAAATGGTGACAAATGGTGGGTAAAAAGGCACAGGGGTGGACTTTGTTGTCAGGCCTTCTCTAAGATACCACAGCACCCACTTCAATGTCTGAAGCATCAACCTTCCCACTGAACACCTTGGCAGGGTTTGGAAGGATCAGGACTGAGGTGAAGGTGAACAAGCACTTGAGTTGAGCACTTGGAACACTTGATCTCCTCCGGTAGTCCAAATGATGGTATAGATATTTCCTTTAGTGAAGACTGAGCGTGGGGCAGCTACAGAGCTGAAGTTCTGGATGAACCTTCTATAAAAAATTACGAAGCCCAGAAAACGTATCACCTCCTGGACTGTAGTTGAGTGTACTCTTGAACTATTCTGACTTTCTAGGGGTCCATCAGGATGCTCCCCTTGTTGATGAACAACCCAAGGAAACTAACCTCAGAATCATGGGACACATAGTTCTCAGGCTTGACAAACAGGTGTTTGTTTAATAATTATTCAAGGACTAGGTGGACATCGAATGGGACATGGAGGGATTTGGAAAAGATCAAGATGTCGTCCAAGTAAACAAAAACGAATCTGTTCAGAAAATCCCGAAGGACATCATTGACCAGGGCCTGGAAGACTGCAGGGGCAGCCCAAATGACATCTCCTGGTATTTATAGTGGCCAGTAGGTATGTTTAAGGCAGTCTTCCATTCGTCCCCCTCTCTGATGCAGATGAGATGGTACACATTCCTGAAATTGAGGTTGGTGAATATAGTGGAACCCTTCAGAAGGTCAAAGGCAGTGTCCATGAGAGGAGGTGTGTATCTGTTCTTGAGAGTAATCTTGTTCAGCCCATGGTAATCAATGCGATGTTCTAAGCCTCCATCCTTTTTTCTGAAAAGAAGAATCTTGCCCCTGCAGAGGAAGCAGGGGGATGAATAAAACCAGATTTCAAGGCCTCTCAGATGTAATCCTCCATGGCACTGTGTTCCAGAGCTGACAGAGAGTAGACGTGTCCCCTGGGAGGACAAGAACCACTCACAAGATCAATTCCACAGTCGTAAGGGTAATGGGGAGGTAAGGCACATGACTTCCTTTTACTTTATACCTCCTTGAGGTCCAGGTACTGGGGAGGAACCCAAGCTAAATATAGGGATTTGGGTGGCTTGAAGAAAACAGGGTTGCTCGAGAGAAGGCAGAGGATAGAACATGAAGGGCCCCACTGACCAACTGTGGCTTTAGACCAGTCAATATGAAGGTTATGCTTTATCAGCCAGGGGTGGCCCAAAACAACCCAAAACTCAGGAGAGTGAATAAGAAAAAAATCTGACCTCCTCTCGGTGTTGCAAAATAAACATCTGAACAGGGGTCATGGACTTATGAATGAGCCCCGTCCTCTTCATCCTCGACACAACAGACATCTGCTACTGCATGGAGACCTGCCATCTTCAGACGTTTTCTATTAAGAGAGTATAAATGCCTCTTCTAATAGAGGTGAGGAAACAGAATATTGAGCTGCTGTTGATTCCTTTCTCACATAATGTGAGCAGACTCATTCATCCATTCATTTTTGAATGGTTTAATCCTGCTTAATGTTTGTGGGGGTTTTTTTCTTTCTTTCTGGGCTTCTTTTTCTTACTAACCACATTTATAAAATAATGTCTTAAAACAGCAATGCCCATACTACACACATATGAAAATGAAAGCATCTTCATAAATACCAATAAAGAAGATTTGCTGAAGTTTATGAAGATTACTCATATTTGTACTGTTTCTTTCCCTAAACCCCAACAAGTTTTTACTTCTCACTATTCAGAGACTTATTTTTAACTTCATAAATGATGATTGTTTTTTGTTTCCATGGATTGATGCTTGGATCTTGAGCCAAAGTTGGTGAGGTCAACAGCTGTGGCCCATGTGTCCAGTCTCGGTGTCAGAGGCCATCCTGTCCTCTGAAACAATACAGAGTGTAGATTGGTTAGTGAAAATGACTACATGATTAAACTAGAAGGGCAAACATTTGATTTGTTTCCAAATCCATCATTGCAAGTCCTTCTCGATGGCCCACTTGTGCCCATGCACTTTTTTTTTGATATTTGAGGTCAATCAAGCATTTTAAACATTACAGTTGTTAATAATATGCCATGGGCAGTGCGGTGGTGTAGTGGTTAGCATGTCTGCTTTACAGCAAGAAAGCCTGGGTTGGTTGCCAGCTCAGGCATTTCTGTGCGGAATTTGCATGCTTTCCAGTGCTTGTGCGTGCTTCCTCCAGGTACAGGGCTCCGGTTTCCTCCCACAGCCCAAAAACAAGCACTTGTATTGGCTATTCAAAATCTCCTTGTAGGTGAGAGTGTGAATGGTTGTGTGAGTATTAACTCTGTGAGGAAATGGCGAGCTGTCCAGGATGAACTTCCCCTCCTTGACCAGAGTCGGTTGGTGGGGGGGGGGTGGGGGGTGGGGGCAAGTGTCCATCTCAGCCAACTATGGGTGAGGGCGGGGTACACTCTGGACAAATAGCCCAATGGCCTACTCCTTTGTAAAGATACTGTGCCGGTGCCATAGTAATGGCCAAGTGGAGGCACTGAATGAGAGAGTTGAATTGTTAAGTAAATGTGCTGCAATAAGCTGTTGTAATTGTGCGGAGACAGAAAAAGATAATAGGTTTTATCGAGATCTGGCAATTGTTAAAACCCAGGGCAAACATGCAGAAGAATTTTTCAGTTATACTGTATATCCACAGATATAATCATGCTTAAAACCTGTAGCACCATTGTGTGATACTGAATTTACTTGGCTATTTAGTTGCAGTATACAGTCAAAATCTCTCCTTCAGCTTTACTCAAATTATCAAAGCACTTAAAAGGCCAGTACTTTCTTACTGGGAATGATTTGCTGCTTTATCCTAGTTAGGCCATGGCAGGGCAGAACCAGGCTGACAACTAAGTAGCCTACTCTTAACGAAAGTCAGCAATGGTTCCTTTACATGCCTCTCACCATAGACAGTGAGACATTTGATAATCCAGTTATCAGCACTAGGGGACAGTAGTGACAACCAATGACAGTGGGACTTGAACTGTCCAACCTTGGGATCTGTAATTTATCACTTTACCACCAGGCCACCACTGTGCCCAGAATGATTTACTTGCAAACAAAAACTTTTATAGTTCCAAACTACTGTACTCCTATATAAATTGCATTTTCACGGCTGTAACCATGTTCCATGAATGCTTAATTTTGAGCTTCACTGGACTGAACTCATACTGAGAGTAAATTCCGTCACACAAAGCAATTTTCTTAGACTATCTCTACCATGCAATGATGGGTAACATGTGAAAATACTACAAAATAACCATTGTGTTTGTGTTTGCCGGTGTGGTAAACTTATTGTGTAGCTTCCAGCATAGCACACTGTCTTTGTAACCAGGGCCGATGCCTGAATACGTGACCATTTCATGCAGCTCAGTATAGCAGTTAATATCCAAAACTCACTCCTAACTCTATATATCTGCTCTTAATAACTCACTCAGATCAGCTCTGAAAGCTGCAAAGCTTTCAAAACACACCGACCTGAAAGTCCATAACCTCAGGTGATCATTGAGAGTCTTTATTTTATCACTTAACTCTTTTGTCTTTATTTTTATTATTTTAAAAATGTTAAATGGAAGAATGGCATCCAAACAGTGTTGCCTTTTCGTAAACACCAGAGTGACTGTGAAAGGCCGGCATTGATTCCATTAGATAGTGTGAACACAGTTCAAGCAAAGGAATGTGTGTGTCATCCAGTTTTCTATACAATATTTTTATACCAGCAACATGTTTAACTTAGAGTAGCTTACAAGAATACTGAGAAAGTAATGGTTTGTTTGCTTTTGAAAGTGACATCTATTTTACGATTATCGTTTAGGAAACATTTTGCATGAATATATTATCCAATCTTTACACAGCCCAAAAGCACTCTTCAATGATCTGTAAGAATGTGTAAAAATGTGTATACTGTTGGCTGTGGTTTTCTTTGTTGAAGAGAGGCCCCAAAGGGAATGTTCTTATAGCACTTTTCGACCATATGGTATTGTACTTATTGTGCTTTAAAGTCTCTGTCAGTTAATATACAGTATTCTTATATTGGTTTGTTAAAAATAGACTAAGTATACCATCAGTCAAACTCAGGTGATGATGGTCTGTGTGTGGGTTTTTTTTTTTTTTTTTTGTGGTGTGTGTTTGTGTACAGCATAATACTGTACTTAATCTAAGCACTGCTGAAAAAGGTAAGTTTGGAGATATCCAGTGACTCAGCTGTCCAGATGTCCATAGGAAGTTCACTCCACCATCATGGAGACAGAACAGAGAAGAGTTTAGATGTATTTTTCCTATCCCTTGGTAGAGGGCGGGATCAGTCGAGCAGTGCTAGAGGATCTAAGAGAACGTAGTGCAGTGCAAAATGTGATAAGTGCTTTGAGGCATTATGATGCAGGTTCATTTTTGGCTTTGTAGGAAAGCATTCGTGTTTTAAATCGAACGCGAGCTGCTACAGAAAGCCAGTGGAGAGACTGTAGCAGGGGTGTGGGGAAATTTGGGAAGGTTGAAAACAAGCTGTGCAGCTGCATTCTGGATCATCTGCAGGGGTCGAATAGTGTTCAATGGGAGACCTGCCCAGAGTGAGTTGCAGTAATCTAGTCTTGAGATGACAAGGGATTGAAAAAGTATCTGAGTGGCCTTAGTGGAAAGAAATGGCCAAATCCTTGAGATGTTAAAGAGAAGAAATCAATATGTTCGAGAAATATTTTGTGATATGAGAAGAGAGGGAAAGGTAATTGTCCATTGTCACTCCAAGTCGTGCAGTGCCAGAAGGAGAGATCACAGCAAAGATCTTGATGTGGGGATGAGCCCCTTTGGATGAACAGCAAATCAGTCTTGCTTGGATTAAGCTTCAGATGTTGAGATGCCATCTATGAGGAGATACTCGTCAGACATCCAGTGATCTAGACAGAAACATCGGTGTCTGAGAAAGGAAAAGAGAAAACAAGTTGAGTGCCATCTGCATAGCAACTGAATGAGAAACCCTGTGAGGAGATGACATCACAAAGGGACCTCGAATAAAGTTATAATTTTAAACCAAAATTAAATGTTTCATTTATATTGATCTACTCACAGTAATGTTTCCTTCACATCTGCACCATATATCTTCTTCTTTTCCTTTCGGCTTTTCCCTTCAGGGGTTGCCACTACAAACCATCCGCCTCCATCTCACCCTATCCTCTGTATCTTCTACTCTTACTTCAACTACATTCATGTCCTCCTTCATCACATCCATAAATCTTCTCTTTGGTCTTCCTCTCGGCCTTCTGCCTGATAGTTCCAACCTCAGCATCCTACTACCAATACACTCACTATCCCTCCTCTGTACATGTCCAAACCATCTCACTCTAGTCTCTCTGACTTTGTCTCCAAAACCTCTAACATGTGCTGTCCCTCTGATGTACTCATTCCTGATCCTATCCATCCTCGTTACTCCCAAAGAGAACCTCAACATTTTATTCTCTGCTACGTCCAGCTCAGCTTCCTGTCTTTTCCCCAGGGCCACTGTTTCTAAACCATACAACATCGCTGGCCTCAAAACCGTCTTGTACACTTTTCCTTTCATTCTTGCTGACACTCTCATTCTTGTTTCCCACTCTGTCCTTAATCACTCTAACTTGCTGCACGTCCTTCCCATCTCTATTTCTCTGCTGTGCCAACATGTATAAATCATTTTCTCCCTCCTTACTTTCCAACCTAGCATACAAGTCATCATACGCCCTCTGTTTGGCCTTTGACACCGCCACCTTTGCCGTACGCTGTGTCTTCCTGTACTCCTGATTACCCTCTTCTGTCCTCTCTATGTCCCATTTCTTCTTAGCTAACCTCTTCTTTTGTACACACTCCTGCACTTCCTCATTCCACCACCAAGTCCTTCCAGAGGACATGCCAAGTACTCTCCTACCTGTCTCCCTGATCACATTAACTGTAGTTGTCCTGTCATCTGGAAGCACTTCCTGACCACTCAAAGCCTGTTTCAACTCCTCCTTGAAGACAACACGACACTCTTCCTTTTTCTGCTTCCACCACTTTTTCTTCTGCTCTGCCTTTGCCTTCTTCACCTTCCTCAGCATCAGTATCATCCTGCACACCACCATCCTATGCTGTTTGGCAACACTCTCACCCACTACTACTTTGCAGTCACTGACTTCCTTCAAATTACATCGCCTACACAAGATGTAGTCTACCTGTGTGCTCCTACCTTCACTTTTATAAGTCACCCTATGCTCCTGTCTCTTCTGGAAGGAAGTATTCACCACAGCCATTTCCATCCTTTTTGCAAAATTTATCAACATCTCTCCTTCTGTGTTCCTGTCCTGGATACCAAACCTGCCCATCACTTCCTCGTCCCCTCTGTTGCCTGCGCCAACATGTCCATTGAAGTCTGCACCCATAACCACTCTTTCACCTCTTGGGTTACTCTGCATCACTTCATCTAACTCACTCGAGAATCTCTCCTTCTCTTCTCGCTCACATCCTGCCTGTGGGGCATAAGCACTAACAACATCACACCTTCAATTTCTAACTTGAGACTCATAATTCTGTCTGACACTCTTTTCACTTCTGCAACATTCCTGATGAACCCTTCCTTCAAGATGACTCCTACTCCATTTCTCTTCCCATCCACACCATGATAAAACAGCTTAAACCCCGCTCTGCATTTATCCGGAATTGGGACCGGCGTGAGGGTTCTTTCAGATTTTTCCCTTTTTCCGGGCTTTCCATAGCAAATCATCTGATTAGCATGTTTGATTTGGCATAGGTTTTTACCTCTGAAGCCCTTCCTGACACAACCCTTTAGCAAGGGGCAGAAACACCCTGACAAATATGCAACCTACTCTTTACGAAAGTCAGCAATGGTTATAGACAGTGAGAGAAATGGCCGGTCTTTGATAACCCAGCTAGCTACACTGGGGAGGACAGTGAAAACCTTGTCGAGAATGGGACTCGAACCCCCAACCTTAGGATCAGCGATCCAGCGCTACCACTGTATATATTTTATATATATGTATATACGGTGGTACCTCACTTTACCACTTTACGGAAGTCTCACCAAACGAAAACTTCAGGTTACAAAATGCATTTTCTTAAAATTTTTGTCTCTGGATACGAAACAAGTTCACGTTACGAACACGTCATTCAAACATTCAAACGCGCCATTCAAACATTAACACGCGCCATTGAAACATTCAAATAATGCACGAGCTGCATTATTTAATGTCAAAGACATCAATGACGTTCAAACATCCCGCCCCGCTGACCTTCCATTGGCTAGGAGGGATGACGCAGCCCCCTCCCATTGGCGATTATGGAGCTGCATCTCCCATAATGCTTTCCGTGTAAAGGACAGAGTTACTGTTGTTACAGGAATTTTTTGAATGTGCTCATTGCTTTTACCCTTCCATAAACATTTATAAGATTATAACTCTGCTAAGAAGACATGGTCAACACACGTGCGCGCAAACACACACACACGCGTGCGCACACACACACACACACACACACACACACACACACACACCCCGCGAGTAAAAAGAAGAAGCGGGCTCGTGGCATGCGTTGAGTGATATCGCAAAGGAATATGGCCAAACCCGTCTACCATTGGTACGATATTGAAGCAGAAGGTCTTAAAATATATATATATATATATATATATATATATATATATATACACACACACACACACACACATACATACAGGGATCCCTCACTTTCCACGGAAAGGAGCCTGATTTGGTGCGTGAGGTGGAGAGATACCGACTAGATATAGTCGGGCTCACCTCAACGCATAGCTTGGGCTCTGGAACCATCCATCTCGAAAGAGGCTGGACCTTCTTCTATTCTGGAGTTGCTCATGGGGAGAGGCAGTGAGCCGGTGTGGGTATTCTTGTTGCCCCCCGTCTCGGTGCCCAAATGTTGGGGTTCTCCCCGGTTGACGAAAGGGTAGCTTCCCTCCGTCTTCGGGTGGGGGGACAGGTCCTGACTGTTATTTGTGCTTATGCACCAAATGACAGTTCAGAGTACCCACCCTTTTTGGAGTCTTTGGGGGGGTGTTGGAGAACGCTCCCTCGGGAGACTCGCTCATTGTCTTGGGAGACTTCAACGCCCATGTAGGAAACAATAGTGTGACCTGGAAGGGTGTGATCAGTAGGTACGGCCTCTCCAGTCTGAATCCGAATGGTGTTTCGTTGTTGGACTTCTGTGCTCGTCATAGTTTGTCTATCACGAACACCATGTTCGAACATAAGGGTATCCATAAGTGCACTTGGTACCAGGACACCCTAGGTCGCAGTTCAATGATTGACTTTGTAGTCGTGTCATCGGACTTGCGACCATATGTTCTGGACACTGGGGTGAAGAGAGGAGCTGAGCTGTCTACCGATCACTACCTGGTGGTGAGTTGGCTTCGGTGGTGTGGGAGGTTGCCTTCCAGACCTGGCAGGCCCAAACGTGTAATCAGGGTCTGCTGGGAACGTTTGGCTGACTCCCCTGTCCGAGAGGCCTTTAACTCCCACCTCCGGCAGAGCTACAACCACGTTCCGGAGGAGGCGGGGGACATGGAATCTGAATGGGCCATGTTTCGTGCCTCCATTGCTGAGGCGGCAGCCCATAGCTGTGGCTGTAAGGTCATCGGTGCTTGTCGTGGCGATAATCCCCAAACCCGGTGGTGGACACCTGCGGTGAAGGGGGCCGTCCAGCTGAAGAAGGAGGCCTATCAGGTTTTATTAGCCTGTGGGACTCCTGAGGCAGGCCAAACGTGCGGCAGCCGAGGCTGTCGCAGATGCAAAATCTCGGCCGTGGGAGGAGTTCGGTGAGGGCCTGGAGAGTGATTATCGGTTGGCCTCAAAAAGGTTCTCGGCCACCGTCCGACGCCTCAAGAGGGGGAAGCAGTTCTTTACAAACACTGTTTACAGTGGAGGTGGGGAGCTGCTTACCTTGACTGGGGATGTTGTTGAGAGGTGGCGGGAATATTTTGAGGACCTCCTCAATCTCACCAACACACCCTCCATGGAAGAGGAAGACCCTGGGGGTTCGGGTGAGGGTCCGCCCATCACTGGAGTGGAGGTCACTGAGGTTGTCAAAAAGCTCCTCGGTGGTTGAGCTCCGGGGTTGGACGAGATCCGCCCGGAATATCTCAGGGCTCTGGATGTTGTAGGACTGTCTTGGTTGACACGTCTCTGCAACATCATGTGGTCATCAGGGGCTGTACCTCTGGATGGGCAAACTGGGGTGGTGGTCCCAATTTTTAAGGAGGGGGACCGGAGGGTGTGTTCCAATTATCGGGGAATTACACTCCTCAGCCTACCTGGGAAAGTCTTTGCAGGGGTACTAGAGAGGAGGATCCGACCGATAGTCGAAACTCGGATTCAGGAGGAACAATGTGATTTTCGTCCTGGCCGCAGCACTCTTGACCAACTCTATACGCTCCACAGGATTCTGGAGGGGGCATGGGAGTTTGCCAAATCTGTCCACATGTGCTTTGTGGATTTGGAGAAGGCTTTTGACCGTGTCCCCCGAACGATCTTGTGGGGTGTGCTCCGAGAGTATGGCGTTCCGGATCCGTTGCTACGAGCTATTCGGTCGCTGTATCACCGGAGCCAGAGTTTGGTCCGTATTGGTAACAGCAGGTCGGATTCGTTTCCAGTGGGAGTCAGAGTCCGCCAAGGCTGTCCTTTGTCACCGATTCTGTTCATAATTTTTATGGACAGAATTTCTAGGTGCAGTCGAGGCGAGGAGGGGCTCTGGTTTGGTGGCCATCGGATATCATCTCTGCTTTTTGCGGATGATGTTGTCCTTTTGGCTTCATCAAGTCGGGACCTCCAGCTCTCATTGGAGCGATTCGCAGATGAGTGCGAAGCAGCCGGGATGAAGATCAGTACCTCCAAGTCCGAGGCCATGGTTCTCAGTCGGACAATGGTGGAATGCACCCTCCGGGTCGGGAATGAGGTCCTGCCCCAAGTGGAGGAGTTTAAGTATCTTGGGGTCTTGTTTACGAGTGATGGAAGGATGGAGCGAGAGATCGACAGACGGATCGCTGCAGCCTCTGCTGTTAAGTGGTGCCTGTACTGGTCCGTCGTGGTGAAGAAGGAGCTGAGCCGCAAGACGAAGCTCTCAATTTACCAGTCGATCTACGTTCCAACCCTCACCTATGGTCACGAGCTTTGGGTAATGACCGAAAGAACAAGATCACGGATACAAGCGGCTGAAATGAGCTTCCTTCGCCGGGTGGCAGGGTTCTCCCTTAGAGATAAGGTGAGAAGCTCCGCCATCCGGGGAGAGCTCGGAGTAGATCCGCTGCTCCTCCGCATTGAGAGGGGCCAGTTGAGGTGGCTCGGGCATCTGGTCAGAATGCCCCCCGGACGCCTCCCTGGTGTGGTGTTTCGGGCATGTCCAACCGCAAAGAGACCCCGGGGTCGACCTAGAACACGCTGGAGGGACTATGTCTCTCGGCTTGTCTGGGACCGCCTCGGTGTCCCCCCAGGAGAGTTGGAGGAAGTGGCTCGGGAGAGGGATGTCTGGACCTCTTTGCTTAGGTTGCGGCCCCCGCGACCCGACCCTGGACTAAGCGGAAGAAGATGATGATGATGATGATGATGATGATGATGATGATGATGTAAATAAAATATAAATACACAGACATAGATACGCGCACATGCACACATGTGCACGCATGCACGCATGCAGCTGCGCATGCACGCACGCAGATGCGTACCTCACAAAAGTGTAACTAGTTTTGATGGGAGGTTTTGGATTGTTTTTTGTTTTGTGTTTGTTGAGGGGTTTTTTTTGGCATAATTGGCCCTGTTTTGCGCCATTTTCTTTAACTTTTTCCCCTATTCTTCCTTAATTTTCTTATTTTTTTAATTCAATGAATATTTCAAAAAAGCAAACCGTGGTGCACTGCAGCCACATGAATTGATGCGCGAAGTAGCAAGTGATCCCTGGGTGTGTGTGTGTGTGTGTGTGTGTGTGTGTGTGTGTGTGTGTGTGTGTGTGTGTCTGTGTGTCTGTGTGTCTGTGTATATATATATATATATATATATATAAGAAAGCCACTTGCTAAATAAATGGATAGGTGTTTATATATTTATATAGCAATTAATTCAACTTGTAATTCTCATAACTCCCAATTGAACAGAAATTAAGAAAACTGATGTATTCGGGGGAAGTATAAACAAGTCCATGGTGAATGGAGAAAACAGATTCAATATCGCGGTAGATGCTCCTGAAATGGAATCATATGGCATCTAACAGTAATATTTCTCACTCACAGTCTCTGATTCAAGTGGAACAAATCACAATGTAAACTCCCTCAGAGGGATAAGTGCAGCCAAACCAGTGGGAACCGCAGATTCGGACTCTGAACATAAACTGAGGATGGAAAACAAGACAAGCAATCAGAGACGAAATGCACAACACCGACTGGTAGGCCACGAGTATCTGTTAATACATGATTATATCCCAAACAGATCTACTTTTAAATGACTGCTTGCACAACTGGTGTCATCAACTATATGCTGTATCTATAAAATCACATGCTCCTCTATTTTCTTTTCCTTTCCTCTTTAGACCCTTCCTTTCGGCTGATATACATTATTTCCCTTTTACATTTTTATTTATGTTTTCTTATATTTATACTGTAATAATACTGCAAGGGAAACTTTTACCTCTGCATTTAACCTATCCAAAGTAAGTACATGCACACACACACACACACACACACACACACACACATACACACAAACACACACACACACACACACACACACACACACACACTCACACACACACACACACACACACACACACACACCACCATCACCACTGATACAAGTTTTCCCTGCAGAATCTCGAAATGAACCAGCAACCTTTCGTCCCAAAGCCACTTGTCTGTCCATTATACTACAGCTCCCCTATCAATATGGTGAATTTAACTTCTTTCCTTTAGATGCCTTTTCTTTTATATTTCTGCTTCCTTTCTTTCTCATCTGTGGAAGTTTCATGTCTCTTTTATCTGCATTACATTCTTAGTCTTTTTTCACCTCTCAGATGTAAGATCTTCAGACACACACACATGCTCTGTCTAACCTGAAGATGAAGTTTCTCTTCTAATTATCCAAACATATGATTCAGCTAATCAGTAGCTTGCTAAACAGAATAAACTAAGTAGGACCAAATGGGCACACCTATACACACACACACACACACACACACACACACACACACACACACACAAACACACACAATTTCTCTGGAAAACAAAAATCGGCACGTCACAGTACCTTCCGCATAGCTCTCACTGTGTGTGTGTGTGTGTGTGTGTGTGTGTGTCCGTGCATAGATCTGATTTATCTGTGTTATGGTTTCTCAGAGCTCTTGGACTCTAAAGTTAATGGAGATGAAATCAACAATTTATAACTAAATTCTTGTTGTAATTCTTGTATATCTGTAGATAACTGATTCAAATTTAGGTTTAGGATAAGAGTGTACAATGCACACTTTCAACAGAGTGGTTTATTTACCGAGGTGTAATGTGAGAATCAGAATAAGAATCAGAATACAGTACTTTATTGATTCTGGAGGAAATTGTGTGTACACAGTTGCTCCATACAAGTAAAAAGTGAAATAAAGTCTCAATAAAGAAAATTTTATAAAATGAAAAATATGTACATATACAAATACATCCAGAATATACATATATAACTATATGTGAGGCTGATGCAGCCATGAGTGTGTGTGTGTGTGTGTGTGTGTGGGGGGGGGCACAAGCCAGTGGTCACCCTCATGCCGGTCTCAAGCCAAGATAAATGCAGAGGGTTGCAACAGGAAGGGCATCTGGCATAAAACTTTTGCCAAAATTATTATGCGAATGATCAAAACGAATTTCATACTGGATCGGTCGAGGCCCAGGTTCACAACGACATCAGTGCTGTTAACCAACAGGGTGCTGGTGGAAATTGGATTACTGTTGGCCGAAGTCAAAAAAGGAGAGGCAGGAGGCGTGTCTGCAGGCGTAGAGAGAAGAGGAAAGGCATGAGTCTAGGACTGAGAGTAGGGACTTTGAATGTTGGAACTATGACAGGAAAAGTTAGAGAGCTGGTTGCCATGATGTAGAGACAGAGTCAGACAGAGTGATGAGTCTCAAGCTAGAAACTGAAGGTGTGATGTTCAATGTTGTTAATGCTTATGCCCCACAGGCAGGATGTGAGCTAGAAGAGAACGAGAGATTCTGGAGTGAGTTAGATAAAGTGATGCAGAGTAACCCCAGAGGTGAAAGAGTGGTCATTGGTGTAGACTTCAATGGACATGTTGGTGCAGGCAACAGAGTGGACGAGGAAGTGATGGGCAGGTTTGGTATCCAGGACAGGAACACAGAAGGACAGATGTTGATTGATTTTGCAAAAAGGATGGAAATGGCTGTGGTGAATACTTCCTTCCAGAAGAGACAGGAGCATAGGGTGACTTATAAAAGTGAAGGTAGGAGCACACAGGTAGACTACATCTTGTCTAGTCTGTAGTCTAGTTCAAAGTATGAAAGTGTCTAGGAGAGGTAGCAATAGATTTTCTGACACAAACATTGAACAAGGTCTTAGAGAGTGAGCATATGCCGGAGGAATGGAGGAGAAGTGTGCTAGTGTGCATTTTTAAGAACAAGGAAGACATGCAGAGTTGCGGCAACTACATAGGGATAAAGTTGATGAGCCATACAATGAAGTCATGGGAAATAATAGTGGAAGTTAGACAAAAGGCAGTCGTCAGCATTTGTGAGCAACAGTTTGGTTTCATGCCAAGAAGGAGCACCACAGATGCAGTGTTTACTTTGAGGATGTTAATAGAGAAGTACAGAGAAGGTCAGAGGGAGCGAGGAACGGTGGTATTGCATGAGGAAGTCTGGAGTGGCAGAGAAGTATGTTAGAGTGGTGCAGGACATGTATGAGACATGTAAGACAGTGGTGAGGTGCGCTGTTGGTGTGACAGAAGACTTCAAGGTGGAGGTGGGACTGCATCAAGGATCAGCTCTGAGCCCCTTCTTGTTTGCTATGGTGATGGACAGGTTGACAGACAAGGTGAGACAAGAATCTCCATGGATTCTGATGTTTACAGCTGACATTGTGATCTGTAGTGAGAGCAGAGAACAATTGCAAGAAAATCAAGAGTAAATCTAGAGTAATGGAGGTATGCCATGAAAGAAGAGGAATGAAGGTTAGCCTAAGTAAGACTGTGTTCTTGTTGATGTGTGTGAACGAGAAGGACCCAAGAGGAACGGTGAGGTTACAGGGAGCAGAGATAAAGAAGGTGGAGGATTTAAGTACTTAGGCTCAACAATCCAGAGCAATGGAGAGTGTGGAAAAGAGGTGAAGAAGCATGTGCAGGCAAGTTGGAATGGTCGGAGAAAAGTGTCCAGTGTGATGTGTGATAGGAGGGTATCGGCAAGAATGAAAGGAAAAGTCTACAAGACGGTGTTGAGGCCAGCGATGTTGTATGGTTTAGAAACATTGGCACTGAGGAAAAGACAGGAGGCAGAGCTGGAGGTAGCAGAGATGAAAATGTTGAGGTTCTCTTTGGGAGTAACGAGGATGGATAGGATCAGAAATGAGTACATCAGAGGGACAGCCCATGTAAGATGTTTTGGAGACAAAGTCAGAGAGGCTAGATTGAGATGGTTTGGACATGTACAGAGGAGGGATAGTGAGTATATTGGTAGTAGGATGCTAAGGTTGAAACTACCAGCCAGAAGTCCTAGAGGAAGACCAAAGAGAAATTTATGGATGTGGTGAAGGAGGACATGAAGGTAATTGGAGTAAGAGTAGAAGATGCAGAGGATAGGGTGAGATGGAGGCAGCTCATTCACTGTGGCGATCCCTGAAGGGAACATCCGAAAGGAAAAGAAGAAGAAGAACTGTATGTAAGTCTGGAATTCAAAGTTACTAATATCTATATAGATACAGAATTAATTGTGTCACTGAGTGATATGTACAGTATTATCAATATGATAAACAGTAGAATAAAAATGTATAACAATGGATGTTGTTGCTATATGGAGGAGTTGAACAGTTTAATGGCCACTGCAAGGAATATCTTCCTGTGTCGTTATGTAGAGCATTTTGGTGGTGTCAGTCTCTCACTGAACATGCGCCTATAACTGATCAGCAGGTTGTGAAGCGGGTGGGAAGTATTGTTCAATATTGTCTTTATTTTGGCCAACATTCACCTCTCCGACACTACCAAGAGAGTCCAGCTCCATCCCCACAATATTACAGTACTAGCCTTCTGGATCAGTTTTTCCAGTCTGTTTGTGTCTGGAACCCTGAGCCTGCTGCTCCAGCATGCAACAGCATAGAGGATAGCATTGGCCACAACAGACCATAGAACTTTCTGAGTAGTGTCCGACAGATATTAAATGACATTAACCTCCTCAAAAATATAGATGGCTCTGTCCCTTCTTATAAAGTGTGTTGTTCTTAACCCTTTCCAGTTTATTGTCGATATCAATTCTAAGGTGTTCGTCATCCTTCACCATTTCAACATTGATGCCCTGGATGGAAACAGGGGTTTCTGGTGTTTTGGATCTCCTAAAATCCATAATCAGTGCCTTGGACTTTGTCACATTAAGGTGCAGATGATTCTGCTCATACCCTGTGACAAAGAAATCCACCACAGCCCAATATTAAATCTTCTCACTTCCATTGATACATCCAACTACAGCAGAGTCGTCAGTATGTTAGAGTGGTGCAGGACATGTATGAGACATGTAAGACAGTGGTGAGGTGCGCTGTTGGTGTGACAGAAGACTTCAAGGTGGAGGTGGGACTGCATCAAGGATCAGCTCTGAGCCCCTTCTTGTTTGCTATGGTGATGGACAGGTTGACAGACAAGGTGAGACAAGAATCTCCATGGATTCTGATGTTTACAGCTGACATTGTGATCTGTAGTGAGAGCAGAGAACAATTGCAAGAAAATCAAGAGTAAATCTAGAGTAATGGAGGTATGCCATGAAAGAAGAGGAATGAAGGTTAGCCTAAGTAAGACTGTGTTCTTGTTGATGTGTGTGAACGAGAAGGACCCAAGAGGAACGGTGAGGTTACAGGGAGCAGAGATAAAGAAGGTGGAGGATTTAAGTACTTAGGCTCAACAATCCAGAGCAATGGAGAGTGTGGAAAAGAGGTGAAGAAGCATGTGCAGGCAAGTTGGAATGGTCGGAGAAAAGTGTCCAGTGTGATGTGTGATAGGAGGGTATCGGCAAGAATGAAAGGAAAAGTCTACAAGACGGTGTTGAGGCCAGCGATGTTGTATGGTTTAGAAACATTGGCACTGAGGAAAAGACAGGAGGCAGAGCTGGAGGTAGCAGAGATGAAAATGTTGAGGTTCTCTTTGGGAGTAACGAGGATGGATAGGATCAGAAATGAGTACATCAGAGGGACAGCCCATGTAAGATGTTTTGGAGACAAAGTCAGAGAGGCTAGATTGAGATGGTTTGGACATGTACAGAGGAGGGATAGTGAGTATATTGGTAGTAGGATGCTAAGGTTGAAACTACCAGCCAGAAGTCCTAGAGGAAGACCAAAGAGAAATTTATGGATGTGGTGAAGGAGGACATGAAGGTAATTGGAGTAAGAGTAGAAGATGCAGAGGATAGGGTGAGATGGAGGCAGCTCATTCACTGTGGCGATCCCTGAAGGGAACATCCGAAAGGAAAAGAAGAAGAAGAACTGTATGTAAGTCTGGAATTCAAAGTTACTAATATCTATATAGATACAGAATTAATTGTGTCACTGAGTGATATGTACAGTATTATCAATATGATAAACAGTAGAATAAAAATGTATAACAATGGATGTTGTTGCTATATGGAGGAGTTGAACAGTTTAATGGCCACTGCAAGGAATATCTTCCTGTGTCGTTATGTAGAGCATTTTGGTGGTGTCAGTCTCTCACTGAACATGCGCCTATAACTGATCAGCAGGTTGTGAAGCGGGTGGGAAGTATTGTTCAATATTGTCTTTATTTTGGCCAACATTCACCTCTCCGACACTACCAAGAGAGTCCAGCTCCATCCCCACAATATTACAGTACTAGCCTTCTGGATCAGTTTTTCCAGTCTGTTTGTGTCTGGAACCCTGAGCCTGCTGCTCCAGCATGCAACAGCATAGAGGATAGCATTGGCCACAACAGACCATAGAACTTTCTGAGTAGTGTCCGACAGATATTAAATGACATTAACCTCCTCAAAAATATAGATGGCTCTGTCCCTTCTTATAAAGTGTGTTGTTCTTAACCCTTTCCAGTTTATTGTCGATATCAATTCTAAGGTGTTCGTCATCCTTCACCATTTCAACATTGATGCCCTGGATGGAAACAGGGGTTTCTGGTGTTTTGGATCTCCTAAAATCCATAATCAGTGCCTTGGACTTTGTCACATTAAGGTGCAGATGATTCTGCTCATACCCTGTGACAAAGAAATCCACCACAGCCCAATATTAAATCTTCTCACTTCCATTGATACATCCAACTACAGCAGAGTCGTCAGAAAAACTTCTGGAGATAGCAGGTCTCTGTGCAGTAGCTGAAGTTAATTGTCTAGAGGGTGAAGAGGAAAGGGAAGCGGATGATACCTTGTGGTTGCTCCAGTGTTGCTGACCACTGTGTCCGACAAGCAGCACTGCAGCCACACATGCTGTGGTCTTCCAGTCAGTTAGTCCACAATCCAGGACACAAGAGAGGCATCCGCCTGCATCACTGTAAGCTTCTCACCTAGGAGGGTCAGACTGATGGCTTTGAATGCACTGGAAAAGTAAAACACTGGTTGATGTAGACATGATTAAGCAGATAGATGATGGCGTCCTCGACTCCAACACGAGGCTGGTAGGCGCACAGAAGAGGGTCCATATGTTGCCCAACCATGGGGTCAGAGTTGATTCAGTATTAGTCTCTCAAGGGTCTTCATGACATGTGAAGTCTGTGCCATGGATCTGTAATCCTGAGAGAAACTGGGATGTTGGGCTTTGGTACAGAAACGAGGTATGACATCTTCCACTGGAACCCTCTGTAGACGCAGACTCATTGTCAAGATGTAATGTAAGACTACACAGAGCCGGGGGGGGGGGGGGGGGGGGGGGTACAGGTTTTAAGAACACAGTGACTTACCCCAATCCATTCCCCCTGCCTTGTCTGAGTGGAGTCTTTTCAGCTGTTTCTCCACCTGGTTGTAAGAGAAGTTTACAGGCGGGAGAGGGGTGTCAGGTCTATTACAGAAAGCAGAAGTGCAGTGAGCAGACGGAGAAAAAGAGAGTGGAAGGCAGGGGGTTAAGGCTTGCTCCTGAGGAGTTAGAGGAGTGCTGTTCAATAGCTGCAGTGTTGAATCGGTTAAAGAATGTATGCAGCTTGTTAGCCCTGTCATCATCGTTCTCTGCTCCTCTGCTCCTCTGGTGATGGATGGCCTGAAACCAGTGATGGTCTTCATACAACTCAAAACCCCTCTCATGTTGTTCTGCTGGAGTTTCCACTAGTTTTCTACTGTAGTTGTCCTGTTCCTGTAAATGTGTAGCAATATTTAGTATTTATAGTACCAATTATAGTACTTAGTTTAAATATAGCACTGTTTGGAAGTGACATTCTGTACAATCACTTCCAGGGAGCAATAGCTCCATGCTGGTCACATGTTGTGTTTTTGACATTTTGTGTTCTGCTTTGCTTATCTTGCTACATCCAAAACTTGGTCTGTGTGATATTCTTCATGGAATGGCAAGTCCTTGATTCATCTTTTCTTTCATATACTGTACTGTACAAGAGTTACTTGGGATACATTGTGAAAATACTTTAATGGCTTGTATTAGGGAAACTTCTAGTTTTTGTGGTCTGTTACAATTGTTGCACTTAATGTGGAATGGCCTCAACATAACATGGAAATGGTATTGACTTGTTCAAAACAAAATCTGTCTTTATTTTCCAAGGATGAGGCTGTTTTTATCAATTGAAATCTTTTTGGATGGCAGAAGTGCTGGAACACCACAGCTTCTCTAATGTTTTGCTATTATGTTTAGAAGTGTTGCTAAATGGCATTTTTTTCAATCAAGACTAATTCCTTGAAAAGCAATAAAATATGGAATGAATGCAATTTATTGTAATTTATGTATTCAAGCATTTCTTTATTTTTAATATCTTGACAGTTCTGTCCCCCAAAAGTAACTTTATTATTACAATTTTATTGGGCATATATATTGCATTCATGTTTGTGGATTTTCTTCACCATTTTCATGAGATCACATGGTAATGTTTTGTCCTGCAGTGTGTTCTGAGTGTGTTTTTTTGACGCATCACAGTCCCCAATTTCTGTGAAAGGGGTAGCCTAACTTCAAGGTCAAGGGCGTACTTGCATTCTACAAAAAATGATAATCAGATCTGTAGACTTTTTATTTGACTAATTCTTTGAAAAAGCAAATTCTTTTTTGTGGTTTTGTTTGGGTATCATGCCTTTATTTTTAAGCACTACCATCATTAATAAGTATATATGTAAGAAGTACATATAATATGTTCTAATATTTTGTAATGGGTACAGTGACATAGTGGTTAGCAAGTCCACCTCACAGCAAGAAAGTCCTGGGTTCGATTCCCAGCTCGGGTGTTTCTGTATGGACTTTGTATGTTCTCCCCATGTTTGTGTGGGTTTCCTCCGGGTACTCTGGTTTCCTTGCACAGTCAAAAAACATGCACAGTAGGTCAAGTTCCAAATTGCCCGTAGGTGTAAGTGTGAGTATGAATGACTTGGTGAGCTGTCCGGGGTGTTCCCTGCCCTCGACTAGAGTCGCCCTGTGACCATAATTAGGATTATGTGCTTCAGAAAATGAATGAATGAATGCTTGCGTGAAGAATGCTGATGTGAAATATAAAACACAATGCATTGTCTGAAAAGAATTTTATTTATTTTAAAAGGCACTAAAATAGAAGGAAATATGACATGGGATTGCATTACAGCAGACGTCGCACACCATACTAACTGTGTGGACAGTTGTGTCATTGCTTCTCCATTTGGAATTGAGTTGATGTTTTTTTTTCAATCAAATGATGAATAATATACTCTTTTGAGTTCATTTGTATTTGCAAATATGACTCTAAAAGAGTCAGTGCCTCACCAGCTATCAACTTCACCACGCGTCACTGACAAGTAGTGAGTGACATTTTAGGCAAGAAAACTTCCCACATACTAAAGGCTCTTACACTGTACTGTTTTTTGTTTGTTTGTATTTTTTTTTTGGTAAGCTGCTGCTCCCATTCATCGTCATCCTTTGACTTTCTATAAAGGAATGCCATAGGAACAGTGTCTGGTTTGAGGAGCAAAAGCTTTGAAGTGTTGAAGTGGTCTTCACAGACTACTGAATTGCATCTGAATGGAAACATTTTAGAGTGTGGCCTGTGCTGATCTTATGTTATGTTTTCTGTGATTTCTGTTCTTGTTTTGTTCAGCCATAAGCTTTGCACTCTGCTATTTTACTGGAGACTCAGCTCAGCACTGGCCGATATGTGTTATCTTAAACTGGTGTCTGCTGCATACAGCCAGCCAATAGGAAAAAATAACAAATGTGCATGATTACCAGGGCTGGAACAGCCAATGAAGAACCCAACATGTTGCTGCACATGATGTAGTAACAGTAATGTGGCAGCACTCAAACGTATTTGACAATAAGAAAGAACTGACATTGTATGACTAAACCGGTGATGTCATACGTGATCATTTTAAAGAGCGAGTAATACAAATTCATCACGGGTCCTCTTTAATTTTCAAATATCACAAAAACTGTAAAACACTGTGCATCTAATTGACTCTCACTGTTGATATCTAAAACAAGAACTTGGAGCAAAATACTACAGCTTTACTCTATAGAATATAATACTGCCTATATAACAGCAACAAGTAATAGTCCATGAAAGTTACAGGTCTTCTTCTTCTTTTCCTTTCTGCTGTTCCCTTCAGGGGTTGCCACAGGAAATCATCAGCTTCCATCTCACCCTATCCTCTGCATCCGTAACCACATCCCTAAATCTCTTCTTTGGTCTTCCTCTAAACCTTCTGCCTGGTAGTTCCAACCTCAGCACCCAACTACCAATATATTCACTATCCCTTCTTTGTACATGTCCAAAACATCTCAATCTAGCCTCTCTGACTTTGTCTCCAAAACTTCTTACATGTGCTGTCCTTGTGATGTACTCATTCCTGATCCTATCCATCCTTGTTACTCCCAAAGAGAGCCTCAACATTTTCATCTCTGCTACCTCCAGCTCTGCTTCCTTTCTTTTTCACAGTGCCACTGTTTCTAAGCCATACAACATCGCTGGCCTCAAAACCATCTTGTACACATTTCTTTTCATTCTTGTCGATACCCTCCTATCACACATCACACCAGACACTTTTTTCCAACCATTCCAACCTGCCTGAACATGCTTCTTCACCTCTTTTCCACACACTCCATTGCTCTGGATTGTTGAGCCTAAGTACTTAAAATCCCCCACCTTCTTTATCTCTGCTTCTGTAACCCCACCGTAACGCCCTCTGTTTGGCCTTTGACACCACTACCTTTTCCTTATCCTGTGTCTCCCTGTACTCCTGTTTACTCTCTTCAGTCCCCTCAATGCCCCACTTCTTCTTAGCTAACCTCTTCCTTTGTACATACTCCTACACTTCCTCATTTCACCACCAAGTCTCCTTATCTACTGTCCTTCCAGAGGACACACCAAGAATTCTCCTACCTGTCTCCCTGATTGCTTTAGCTGTAGTTGTCCAGTCTTCTGGAAGCACTTCCTGACCACCCAAAACCTGTTTCAACTCCTCCTTGAAGACAACACGACCCTCTTCCTTTTTCAGCTTCCACCACTTTGTCTTCTGCTCTGCCTTTGCCTTCTTCACCTTCCTCACCATCAGCGTCATCCTGCACACCACCATCCAATGCTGTTTGGCAACACTCTCACCCACTACTGCTTTGCAGTCACTGACTTCCTTAAAATTACATCGCCTACACAAGATGTAGTCTACCTGTGTGCTCTTACCTCCACT
Source organism: Plotosus lineatus (assembly GCA_024760905.1). Classification (NCBI taxonomy): domain Eukaryota; kingdom Metazoa; phylum Chordata; class Actinopteri; order Siluriformes; family Plotosidae; genus Plotosus; species Plotosus lineatus. The sequence goes on from CM045730.1 coordinate 24,633,632, forward strand.
TTTATAAGTCACCCTATGCTCCTCTCTCTTCTGGAAGAAAGTATTCCCCACAGCCATTTCCATCCTTTTTGCAAAATCGATCAACATCTGTCCTTCTGTGTTCCTGTGTCCCCTCACGGCTGCATTCCCCCCATCACGGCTGCATTTCCCCCTCATGGCTGCATACAGATATGGAAATTGTATCTAATTCCATTTTTCTAATGCTTAATCATACTTTTCATTAAGTGCTGATGGCCGACGGAAGCACCGGCTACTATTAGCCTAGTGCCGGTTATATTTTATAATAGTAAACAATAATATTATAATAATAATCTTTAATAAAAACATTTTCACGGCTTTGTTAAGCTATCCCCTCCTCGAATCGCCACCTTATCGTGGTGGAGGGGTTTGCGTGACCTAATGATCCTAGGAGCTATGTTGTCGGGGGCAAATGCCCCTGGTAGGGTCACCCAAGGCAAACAGGTCCGGGGTGAAGGTCCAGACAAAGTGCGATTCAAAACAGACCCCTAAGACATGAGAAAACAACAGAGGAATCAGTCTCCCTTGCCCGGACGCGGGTCACCGGGGTTCCCTCCTGGAGCCAGGCCCAGGGGAGGGGCTCGAAGGCGAGCGCCTGGTGGTCGGGCTTATGCCCATGGAGCCTGGCCGGGCCCAGCCCGAAAAGGAGACATGGGTCCGCCCTCCCATGGACCCACCACGCGTGGGAGGAGTTTTAGGGGTCGGGTGCAGTGTGAGTTGGGTGGCAGCCGAAGGCATGGGTTCTGTCGGACTGATCCTCGGCTGCTTACTCTGACCTTCGGGACATGGAATGTCACCTCTCTGGCGGGAAAGGAGCCCGATTTGGTGCGTGAGGTGGAGAGATACCGACTAGATATAGTCGGGCTCACCTCAACGCATAGCTTGGGCTCTGGAACCATCCATCTCGAAAGAGGCTGGACCTTCTTCTATTCTGGAGTTGCTCATGGGGAGAGGCGGCGAGCCGGTGTGGGTATTCTTGTTGCCCCCGTCTCGGTGCCCAAATGTTGGGGTTCTCCCCGGTTGACGAAAGGGTAGCTTCCCTCCGTCTTCGGGTGGGGGGACGGGGCCTGACTGTTATTTGTGCTTATGCACCAAATGACAGTTCAGAGTACCCACCCTTTTTGGAGTCTTTGCGGGGGTGTTGGAGAACGCTCCCTCGGGAGACTCGCTCGTTGTCTTGGGAGACTTCAATGCCCATGTGGGCAACGATAGTGTGACCTGGAAGGGTGTGATCGGTAGGTACGGCCTCTCCAGTCTGAATCCGAATGGTGTGTCGTTGTTGGACTTCTGTGCTCATCATAGTTTGTCTATCACGAACACCATGTTCGAACATAAGGGTGTCCATAAGTGCACTTGGCACCAGGACACCCTAGGTCGCAGTTCGATGATTGACTTTGTAGTCGTGTCATCGGACTTGCGACCATATGTTCTGGACACTCGGGTGAAGAGAGGAGCTGAGCTGTCTACCGATCACTACCTGGTGGTGAGTTGGCTTCGGTGGTGTGGGAGGTTGCCTTCCAGACCTGGCAGGCCCAAGCGTGTAATCAGGGTCTGCTGGGAACGTTTGGCGGAGCCCCTGTCCGAGAGGCCTTTAACTCCCACCTCCGGCAGAGCTACAACCACGTTCGGAGGAGGCGGGGACATGGAATCTGAATGGGCCATGTTTCGTGCCTCCATTGCTGAGGCGGCAGCCCATAGCTGTGGCCGTAAGGTCGTCGGTGCTTGTCGTGGCGGTAATCCCGAACCGGTGGTGGACACCTGCGGTGAAGGGGCCGTCCCAGCTGAAGAAGGAGGCCTATCGGGTTTTATTAGCCTGTGGGACTCCTGAGGCAGCAAGCGGGTACCGGCAGGCCAAGCGTGCTGCAGCCGAGGCTGTCGCAGATGCAAAATCTCGGGCGTGGGAGGAGTTCGGTGAGGGCCTGGAGAGTGATTATCGGTTGGCCTCAAAAGGTTCTGGGCCACCATCCGGCGCCTCAGGAGGGAAGCAGTTCTTCACAAACACTGTTTACGGTGGAGGTGGGGAGCTGCTTACCTTGACTGGGGATGTTGTTGAGAGGTGGAGGGAATACTTTGAGGACCTTCTCAATCCCACCAACACGCCCTCCGTGGAAGAGGAAGACCCTGGGGGTTCGGGTGAGGGTCCGCCCATCACTGGAGTGGAGGTCACTGAGGTTGTCAAAAAGCTCCTCGGTGGTCGAGCTCCGGGGTTGGACGAGATCCGCCCGGAATACCTCAGGACTCTGGATGTTGTAGGACTGTCTTGGTTGACACGTCTCTGCAACATCGCGTGGTCATCGGGGCTGTACCTCTGGATTGGCAAACTGGGGTGGTGGTCCCAATTTTTAAGAAGGGGACCGGAGGGTGTGTTCCAATTATCGGGAATTACACTCCTCAGCCTACCTGGTAAAGTCTATGCAGGGGTACTAGAGAGGAGGATCCGACCGATAGTCGAACCTCGGTTTCAGGAGGAACAATGTGGTTTTAGTCCTGGCCGCAGCACTCTTGACCAACTCTATACGCTCCACAGGATTCTGGAGGGGGCATGGGAGTTTGCCCAATCTGTCCACATGTGCTTTGTGGATTTGGAGAAGGCTTTCGACCGTGTCCTCGAAAGATCTTGTGGGGCGTGCTCGAGAGTCTGGCGTTCGGATCCGTTGCTCACGAGCTATTCGGTCGCTGTATCACCGAGCCAGAGTTTGGTCCGTATTGGTAACAGCAGCTCGGATTTGTTTCCGGTGGGAGTTGGAGTCCGCCAAGGCTGTCCTTTGTCACCGATTCTGTTCATAATTTTTATGGACAGAATTTCTAGGCGCAGTCGGCGATGAGGGGTTCTGGTTCGGTGGCCATCGGATATCATCTCTGCTTTGCGGATGATGTTGTCCTTTGGCTTCATCAAGTCGGGCCCTCCAGCTCTCATTGGAGCGATTCGCAGCTGAGTGCGAAGCAGCCGGGATGAAGATCAGTACCTCCAAGTCCGAGGCCATGGTTCTCAGTCGGACAATGGTGGAATGCACCCTCTGGGTCGGGATGAGGTCCTGCCCCAAGTGGAGGAGTTTAAGTATCTTGGGGTCTTGTTTACAGTGAGGGAAGGATGGAGCGAGAGATCGACAGACGGATCGCTGCAGCCTCTGCTGTTAAGCGGTGCCTGTACCGGTCCGTCGTGGTGAAAAAGGAGCTGAGCCGCAAGGCGAAGCTCTCAATTTACCAGTCGATCTACGTTCCAACCCTCACCTATGGTCACGAGCTTTGGGTAATGACCGAAAGAACAAGATCACGGATACAAGCGGCTGAAATGAGCTTCCTTCGCCGGGTGGCGGGTTCTCCCTTAGAGATAGGGTGAGAAGCTCCGCCATCCGGGAGAGCTTCGAGTAGATCCGCTGCTCCTCCGCATTGAGAGGGGCCAGTTGAGGTGGCTCGGGCATCTGGTTAGAATGCCCCCTGGACGCCTCCCTGGTGTGGTGTTTCGGGCATGTCCAACCGGGAAGAGACCCCGGGGTCGACCTAGAACACGCTGGAGGGACTATGTCTCTCGGCTTGTCTGGGACCGCCTCGGTGTCCCCCCGGGAGAGTTGGAGGAAGTGGCTCGGGAGAGGGATGTCTGGACCTCTTTGCTAAGGTTGCTGCCCCCGCGACCCGACCCCGGACTAAGCGGAAGAAGATGAGATGAGATGTTAAGCTATGTATTTGACAACATGATCACTTGTTTTGATAATTTCTCAATCGGTTCACTTCCGATATCCCATGATGCACTATGCTACCTCATTCAAATGTGCGGCACTTTTTATATACGTGTCGCCATTTGCCTGTGCTCCTGTGTAGATTTAGTGACGGGTTGTCCAAACCCGGGTAAGATTTTGTCCAAACTGATGTGAGTCGTACCGACAAGCATGGCGCCGAAGCGAAGTAGATCTAAACAACCGACATTAAATACGTTGTGGAAGTGACTCAAGGCCGATGATTCCACTGTTTCAGAAACATCCGTAGCTCATGAAATAGGTAAAAAAGTTTTATGTCATGTCCGAACACAAATTATTTCTTGATTGCACTGAGCGATAATAGTGAAAACTAGCCCCCAACTAATCTAGCCTAATGTTATTCTAATAGCCGAATCTTATTAATCCTAAAATGATATTACATAAACAGTTTTGACAGATTAGGGTAGCAGTTTGATTCACAAATGTTCTATATTAGTAAGGTAACTGTTAGATTTTTCAAATAAGGAGTTTTATGTACTTTCCTTTAAGAAGTAAGTCTACTATTCTTGTAACAAATACTATTTTTTATAATATAAACTTTTAGTTTTATTTGCTTCTAGCTTGTCTGATTTTCTCATAAATAATGGCCCAGAATGCACCACAGAGCACATGAATTTAAAAAAATGTTTATGGGAGTGGCTCCCCCAGACCCTCCAGCGGGAGGGGACACCCCTCCCGCACCCTCCCCATTCTTGCCTCAAAAAATTTCAACCCCCTACTTATCAATATCCTCCTTCTACTCTCAAACTTAATGAATACCCTGCTTAATGATAGCTCATCTATCTTATAATGTTCTTAAAAACACAACACCTTATATGTTTATTTTCTGTAACCGCTTATTCCTAATTTGGGTCGCGGGGAGGCTGGCGCCCATCCCAGCCAACTTTGGGCGAGGGCAGACTACACCCTGGACAGCTCGCCAGGCCATCGCAGGGCGGAAACACGCCGACGGTTTTGCAGCCTACTCTTTACGAAAGTCAGCAATGGTTCTTTTACATGCCTCACACCATAGACAGTGAGAGACATGGCCGGCCTTTGATAACCCAGTTTGCTGCACTGGGGAGGACAGTGACAACCTTGCCCCCAACCTTCAGCGATCAGCGATCAGCGATCCAGCGCCCTATACCACTAGACCACCACTGCCCTGTCACCTTGTATGTTCTCTTGCCTTATGAATTTCTTGAAACTTTTACTAACCACTCAAGTTTGCAATCTCTCTCTTTCATTCTCTCTCTCTCTCTCTCTCTCTCTCTCTCTCTCTCTCTCTCTCTCTCTCTGTCTGTCTCACTCGCTCTCTATGAGCAAGGAAATTTTCCTTTGTCATTGAAGAGAAAACCTTAATGAATTGGAAAAATGTCTTATTTTTCTCTTTGCACTCTCAAACATATTTATGTTTTGTCTCTGTCTGCCTCCTTTTCTAACAAGAGGCAACATACTTAAAATACTTTTTGACATTAGACACTTAATAAATCACATTACCTTTCTCTGTAACTAACATTTCTCCCAGATTATTGATGGAAGCTGAAAATAATGTCCAATGCCCTTGTCACACATTGATTATTTAGCCAGCATATGTCAACATGTGAGAAATTTGGCAGATACTCTGTCAAATAAGTTATGGGTACGTTCTGTATAAGTTACAGCTCACTGGTATAAGTTGTAGGATGGCAGGGTCATATGCTGGCCATAAGTTGAAGGTAAGTTGCTGTAAGTTGTCGGTAAGTTATCTGATCATTCACACACGTTATTTGTAAGTTACTCGTGAGCTGAATATAATGTTTAGCAAACTTTCAACCTTCAGAATAGCTTATTCCAATGGATGCATTGCACATTGGCAGCGGTGCATCCGTGATGATCACGTGAAGTAGCCTATAAAAGGCAACTCAAATCGGATCAACACTAAACATCACAGTATCAACATCACCATCATGCCAAAGAAATCGATGAGGTCATGCTGATATTGGAGGACAGCTAGTAGGTATTCTTACCTCTATGCCTTGTCATATCCTCTGTCTTGGATGTCATGGACATCTGCTCCACATAGAGTCTTGGGGAGGACTTACCGGTTTCTCGTTTGAACTCCTTTTTATATACCAATCCACCTAAACACTGCCAATACAGCCATAATACTCTAGCAGTAAGTTAGATGTTCAATAAAAGTTCTGTCTTCTTCTTCTTCTTCTTCTTCTTCTTTTCCTTTCGGCTTTCCCCCTTTTTCAGGGGTTGCCTCAGCGAATCATCTGCTTCCCACATTTTATTTGGCATAGGTCCTTCCTGACACAACCCTTTAGCAAGGGACAGAAACACGCTGATGGCTTTGCAGTCTACTCATTACAAAAGTCAGCAATGGTTCTTTTACATGCCTCTCACAATAGACAGTGAGAGACATGGCCGGCCTTTGAAAACTCAGTTTGCTGCACTGGGGGGGACAGTGACAACCTTGTGGATAGTGGGACTCAAACCCCCTCGGATATGTCTACCTATTAATATACAGTACACTGGAGATCCAGTAAGTTTGATGTAAATTGGCCATACATTTTTGATAGGTTCTGGATAAGTTACTAATAATTTATGTATATGTTCAAAACTGGAATAAAATTGATAGTTCAAAAATTGATCATACGTTGCAACAAGTTCTGCAAAAATATGACAATATGCTATATATTATGATCGTCATAACATGTGACAGGGGCCTTATTTGGAAGACTAGTTGATTTAATAACCGACTGGTAATTTTGTTGTGGAAATGTAGTAAAGAAAACAAAAACATTCATTTTTTGTACACAATACTGAAAAAGTATAGAGCAAGGGTCTGAAACCCTGGAGAGCGACTTACATGAGGACTTTTACTTCAACCCCAGTCATGCATACCCGTCTCCAGGAATTGTGTTGGAGATGCCTGATGAGGAAAATCTATTAATTTCATTTCCAGAAATTTGGGATATTCTTTCTAAAATTAAATCAAATCAAAACCTTTCATTAGGTAATTCATTAATTCACCACTCAGTCACTGCAGAGAAATATAGCTATTCCACTCACACTTAGACATAAAGGTCTTTGGATTATTACACTTTTGTTCCTTTTTCTGAAGTATGTTATTTATTATGTTCAACGTGTGACATGTTTTCTGTGTAGTTTTTATGAATTGAATTGGCTGCTCACTATTTTGTGAAAATTTGAATTATTAATCAGTTTAAGGGCAACAAGAAAATTTAATTCATTTATTTGCTGGACCACTTATTCCTACTAGGGTCACAGGCAGGCTGAAACCACAGCTAACTCTGGCTGAAGCCCAGGTACACCCTGAACAGCTTGCCAGTCCATCACAAGGCAACACATACAGATTGCATTCACACTCACACCTGGGAGCAACTCGGAAAAAAACCAATTAGCTTAATGTGCATATCTTTGGTGTGGAAGGAAACCAGAGTGCCAAAAAAAAAAAAAAAAATGACCAAAGTACTTGGAGAACATGAAATGCTACACAGACACCCTTGCCTCGCCTAGAAACGGAACCCAGGACCTCCTTGCTTTTACACAGACTTGATAACCACTACACTTTGCTGCCCTGCAGAAAATGTAGCTCTTTCAAAATCTATAGTAGCTTAAATTGTGAAAAGAATCAGGGACTTTGAACAGATCTCAGTCCATAGATGGCAAGGTGACAACCCACTGTTAAATGTGCATGACCTTCAAGTCTTCAGATACCACTGCCTAAGAAACCATCATGCTGTCATACTTTCAGAAAACCGCTGTTACTTAACACAGTCCCGCTGCTACATCCAGAAATGCAACTTGAATCTGTACTCCACAAGCAGGAAGTCATACATCAATTAAACATTGCCAAGTTTCCTGTGCCTGAGCTTGTTTTAGTTTGACTCAAAGATAGTGGAACTGTGTGCTCTTTATGAACTTGATTTTGAGAAAAAAAAAAATGACATTGAATTCTCAGTGAGCTTGTTATCAATGAAAAATGGAAAAGTCAGCATCTTTGATGGTACAAAGATGTGCTGATGCCTAGGTAAGGTTTTTATTTTTTCCCCCTAACTGCTTGATCCTATATTAGGATCACAGAGAGACTGGAGCCTATCTCAGTTGACTCTGAGAAGAGGCGTGGTACACTCTGAACAACTCGCCAGACCATAACACAACCAACATAGACATCTAAACATTCACACTCACATTTACACCTGGGGCAATCTAAATACCAACAACTGTAAAAAGCCTAATGTGCATGTCTTTGAGGTGTGGGAGGAAACCCATACATGAGTGGGGGGCATGCAATCTCCAAACTCCCTCACCTGGCATGGGACTCAAGCCCAGGACGTTCTTGCTGTGAGGCAGAAGCGCTAATCAATATGGCACTGTCCATTGGGGTCAGTGGTGGCTTAGTGGTTAAGGTGATGGGTTGCTGATCCAAAGGTCAGCCTTTCAATCCCCACGATCACCACTGTCTGGCCCTTGAGCAAGGCCATAAACATTTCACTTCAATTCAGTTTTATTTGTATTGCAATTTTTACAATTGACATTGTTGCAAAGCAGCTTTACACAGTAAAACTGAAAGTAAGTGCTTACAACTGTAAGTCCTAAATAACTGCGGGGAAGAGAGTTAAAATCAACAGCAGAGAAAAGTCATGTTCACAGTCTGTTACTGCACATCTGTGTCCTCTTACATCTTCATCAGCAGGAAGGAGAGGCTTCTAAGATAAGGACTCCAGCCAGCATCAGCAGACCAGGACAGATCAGAAGACTCAGAAAGCAGAAGAATCAGGATCACCGCAATCCGAGAAGGAGAATGTGTACCTCAACAGAGACAGAGAGAGAGAGAGAGAGAGACAGAGAGAGAGAGAGAGAGAGAGAGCTGTTGTTAGGAATACTCATAATAGTGTAATTTAAATAGAAGATTTTATTATTGCTGAGTTCAAGCAGGGACTCCGGCATGACTGACTGTGGCAACATAACTAAAAGAGAGAGAATCAGAAGGAAGACAGACATGAGGACACCCTGTAATTTTGGGAAATCACCCACTCCACTGTCAAACGGACCTGGGTGAGCATGTAGGGGAGCGACAGTATCCCAAAATCAGGTTACCAGAACTCTCTATGCCTGAGACCCCCAAATCTTCTCCTTTACCTAATTAAGGCTATTAACAAAATGCACCACTAAACATGTAAGTTCCAACCTCATCTTAAAAACTGAGACTGTGTCTGCGTCCCAGACATTAACTGGAAGGTTATTCCATAACTGTGAGGCTTTGTAACAGAAAGCTCTGCCTCTTGCAGTCTTCGTCTTCTTTTTCTATTCCTTTCGGCTGTTCCCTTTTTTTCTCAGGGGTCGCCACAGTGAATCATCTGCCGCCATCTTAGCAAGGGGCAGAAACACGCTGACGGCAATGCAGCCTACTCTTGATGAAAGTCAGCAATGGTTCTTTTACATGCCTCTCACCATAGACCAGGGGTGGCGAACAAGTTAGACACAAAGAGCCAAACTTTTTAACTGTGAGAGTTAAAGAGCCACACCACGTGCTGACCTGCCAAGACAGACACACACACACACACACACACACACACACACACACACATCTCTCTCTCTTTCTCCCTTGCTCTGACACACACAACTACTAAACACACTTCAGATACATAGATGTGGCCTGTATAATATAAATTGATGAATATTGAAATATACACACAGTCATGATGAGTCAGGTGTTTTTTACCTTTGGGGAATTCCGTGTCAATATTAGCATGGAGTTGCTAAAATGACGCTGAAAATTTGAATCTATGAAATGTGATATCGTGGTACTGCATAATAAACAGAGCGATTTGCCATTCCGTTCAATAATAAAGCAAGCATCTTCCCATTCTCCCAGAAATGTCCTGTTTTCATCTTCATATTTTCGTTTAGCTTTGCATTTTGACAAAGAGGGTAACACTGCATGCAAAGAAAATGTTTACTTAATTTCCCAGCATTAGACGTCATCCACTCAGATGATTGGCGGTCACTCATGTGTCAGACGCGGCATAAAAACACCCAACCTGTTAAAATTATTTTAAAATATTATTTATTATTTGTTTTTAATAACCTCTGAAGGATTTAAGTGTATTTTAAGAGTAAAAAAAACAAACATGAAAAGAGGCAAAGAGCCACATTCTTATTAATCAAGAGCTGCATGCAGCTCAAGAGCCACGTGTTCGCCACCCCTGCCATAGACAGAGAGAGACATGACTGGCCTTTGATAATCCAGTTAGCTACACTGGAGGGGACAGTGACAACCTTGTGGAGAGTGGGACTCGTACCACCCAACCCAAGGATCAGCGATCCTGCACCTTTTACCACCAGGCCACCACCGCCTGCCTCTGCCTACTGCAGTATTCTTCATTATTCAAGGTATCACTAAGCATCCGGCACCTTTTGATCTACAGGCGCATGTTGGATCATAAACGGCAAGAGGTTTGCTAAGATAATGTGGTGTGACACCGTTAAGTGCTTTATAGGTTAAAAGTAGTATTTTACACTCGACTCGAAATTTAGCTGGGAGCCAGTGCAGTGTAAATAAGATCAGCGTGATGTGCTCATGTCTTCTGATTCTAGTAAGGACTCTCGCTGCTGCATTCTGGACTAACTGGAGCTTGCTTATGCACCAATTAGAACAACCAGACAGTAACATATTACAATAATCTAATCTGGAAGTAACAAAAGCATGAACAAGATTTTCTGCATCATGCACTGACATCACATTTCTTATTTTAGCAATATTCCTGAGATGAAAGAAGGCTACCCGAGTAATATTATCTACATGAGCTTTAAATGAAAGACCAGCGACAAAAATCACTCCAAGGTCCTTTACTGCTACACATGAGACTGAAACATCACCCAAACTTACTACATCATCAGAAACCTTATTTCTCACCACCTGAGATCCAAGTACAAATACTTCTGTCTTATCAGAGTTTAATAAGAAGACGTTAGTAAGAATCCAGTGTCTAATGTCCTTTATACATTTTTTCAACTTTATTAAGCTAATTCCTCACATCTAGCTTTGCTGAAATATATAATTGTGTGTCATCAGCATAACATTGAAAGCGAATACCATGATCATGAATGATATTACCCAAAGGGAGTGTGTGTAGAGAGAAAAACAATGGGCCTAGAACAGAACCTTGAAGAACACCAAACTTAACATTAGAACGCATGGAGAAATCACTTTTTCCATCGACAAACTGACAACAGTCAGTTAAATAATATTTAAACCAGAAGAGATTCTTTAAATCCAACAACATTTTCTAATCTGTCTAGGGTAATCATGTGATCAATAGTGTCAAAGGCTGCACTAAGGTCAAGTGACACAAGCAGGGAGACACAGCCATGGTTGAAGGCCATCAATAGATCATTTACCACCTTAAAGAGTGCTGTCTCTGGGCTAAGATGAGGCCTAAAACCTGACTGATACCTTTCGTGAATGCTATTTCTAAAAAACATGAATGCTGCGTCATAGCTTTTTTTAAGATGTTAGAGATAAAAGGGAGGTCTGATATTGGTCTATAGTTGGACAGCTGATATGGGTTGACATCAGGTTTTTTAATCAGAGGTTTGATAACTGCTAGTTTAAAAGATTTAGGTACATAACCAGCGCTGAGATAAGAATTTATTACGTTTAATAAAGGGTTGATCACTTCTGATATTATTTGTTTAAAGAAACATGTGGGTACTGGATCAAGCACATAGGTTGATGATTTTGATGAGGAAATGAATGAGACTAGTTCTGTCTTTTGAATGGGGCTATAACACTCAAGTTCCAGCCTGTCTATAAATTTAGGGAATGACGTTTTTGACTGATATTTTCAATTTTAACATTAAAAAAAAAAAAATCATAAAATCATCACTGACATAAATTGATAGTAAAAAAAAAACAATTGTAAGTTGCTCTGTATCAGAGTGTCTGCCAAATGCTGTAAATGCTGCCATTTTCCCCTCCTACTGGCTTGATGAAGGCGATGAAGGCCGTAGCCCATAGTGTTCTTCAAGGAAGAAAGAAAAAATCGATCACAATGTCTTTCTAAACCAATTGCTTAGTTTTGTACTTGAGCAGGGCATCTAACACCCAACTGCACTCTGGGCACCCCAGTTCATGACAGCCCAACTGCTCCAAGTGTGTGTGTGTGTGTGTGTGTGTGTGTGTGTGTGTGTGTGTGTGTGTGCTTACTTTAGATGGGTTAAATGCAAAAGTCAAAAAGTTCCTTGCAGAATTAATACGGTATATAAATACATGAATAAATAAATAAACAAACAAATAAGCAAGATACTAAGCTTTGAGACTTTTTTTTTGTGTGGAAATGGGGTTAGGTAATTTTCACCAGTTTCCATTTCAAGAAAACGAAGACAGGAGAGATTTGTGTAGATCAGAAAGTCTTTTTGGCAGATGTCTGATTTATGGTGTGATACAGGAAGACTAATGTACTTGTGTGTACACAGGCTGAGCTCATGACATTGACAGAAAAAAGGTACTCAATACTGCACAAATACAAAGGTATGGATGATTTACTGGCATCAGCTTTGTTTACTCCAGTTCCAGATTTTTAAATGCTCGTAATAAAATATTTTTAGTGTTTTTTTTTTTTTTTCCTCTGTAAAGCAGCAGCATACTACAGGAGACCTGTCTGATGAGGGAATGAATGGAATGAGTGTGACTGTGTTTTTCAGAAACATTTCTTTGTGAATATTTTCCTTTAGAGTACTACAAATATTTTACATGCTTTAGTTCAAAGTTTCAGAAAGGATCCAAGTTCAGAACCAGAATCACACACACACACACACACACACACACACACGCGCGCGCGCGCAGGCGCGCGCGCGTGTGTGTGTGTGTGTGTGTGTGTGTGTGTGAAGTGCGGCATTGTTATGCGTTTCCAGCAGCCTCGAGTTCGTCACTGCGCGGGCATTACGGACCGCCTCGTGAGGAACGGAGCAGGGGCCTGGATCAGAGCGCGCGAGCGGAATCGGAAATCAGGAGTGATGGTTGTTTTTCCGAGCAGGGGGGTGACGGCTCTCGAGCCTATGTGAGGGCTTTGTGGATGCAAAGAAAGTGTAAACGCGAGAAAATATTAACTCGGTTGTAAACCAAAATAGCAGGAATAAGCTCGAGGGCGGTCGGGAGGGAGAAGAATTCGCGCGGTGGAAGGAAGCAATGGCCTCGTGAAGAACGTCAGGAACCTTTCCTTCTGCCTCAGTGCGCGTGAGCCTGCCTTCACACACACACACACACACACACACACACACACACACACACACATGGGATGGCGAGCGAGAGGACTGAAAGTGAGTGAGGTTTTTTTTTTTTTTTTTTTTTTTTTTTGCGCGCGCGCGACTATTCTCTCCGCACTACAGAAACAATCCACTCAGGCTTCTTCTTTTTTTTTTTTTTTTTTGTTTACTTAAGCACGTGATTTCGGCGACGGGCCGTCTTGTGCAATAAATCACGTGCAGCGTTCTACGAGCAAGCCGTCAACATCAATGCATAATCTAAGCAACTTGTATTTTTTTCCCTCGACTGCACATCTTTTTCTGACTGATGGCAACGGGAGCCGAGTCGGACATCTGTAGAGGAATACCGAGAGCCGTGCCCGAGAGCAGCCCGTGCGCCGGCGAGCGCGCCGCTTATGTGAGGGCGTGCGTGTCGCCTCTGTATCAGGACAGCGGTTGCCAGTGGTTTTGTCCGAACGTGAGCTGGAGGTGTGGTAAACTGTCGTCGGCGGCGTGCGTCGGCTCGGTGTCGTTTTGTCTCGCCTTGCTGCTGAAATTCCTCGCCTGGGATGTGGAGCCCGGTTCGAACTGTCCCGGTACCAGCGCTCTTCTCCAGTCGGACTCCGGGGCTTTTCTTTTCGTCAACACCAGTGTGGCGGAGTTCTCCTTCGCCTTGTGGCATCTGATCGCACCTCTTTTCACCCTGATCAGTGCCTTCTTCTGGGCCGGCCTTTACTTGATCCGCTGCGGGGTGCTGGACCGAACTATCGTGTTCCTGCTCACCGTGTGCCACCTGGGAGAAGCGGCGGTGCAGGCGTTCTTGCATGGCTCGGACGAGCAACTGCAGTCTCTGACGGCTTGCTTGGTGGTGCTCGGCTGCTTGGCAAGCGGGGCACTCGTGGTGATGCGACTGGGCCAGGGCATCTCCGTCATCGTTTTCATCAGCATCATCAGAGCCGCCTCACTGATTTCTCTGCACAGAGTGCGCGCGAGCTGGAGACCGTACCTGGCGTACCTGGTGGGTGTTCTGGGCGTCCTGCTGGCGAGGTATGCGGACAGGCTTCTTCCGAATCAGGCAAGACAACTGGAGGGTTGCAGCTCGGGGACAGAGTCCATAGAGGACATTGTGGTGTTTAAAAGGCGCAGAAGATCCAGTTCGGTCGTGACATCAGACATGGCACAGCACAGCTTCGAAGCCAGGAGCAAGTCGCAGAGGAGGAGAACCTCTCTGCCCTGTATCCGAAAAGACCAGGTACAACTTTTCCAAAACATTTACACCAGCACAACAATGCCACATTTCATGGGTTCATTGGTGTCAGGAAAATAACCCATAGAACAACAACAACAACAACAACAACAATACTACTACTACTACTACTACTACTAATAATAATAATCATAATAATAATCATAATAATAATAATGATGATAATGATGATGATGATGATGATGATGATGATGATGATCTGTCCCCTAGCCTTTAATGTTGTAATAATAATAATAATCATAATAATAATCATAATAATAATAATGATGATAATGATGATGATGATGATGATGATGATGATGATGATGATGATGATCTGTCCCCTAGCCTTTAATGTTGTAATAATAATAATTTAGTGGCCTGGCAAATACACTCACATCACTACAAAGCTCTAGAGCTCTTCTTGAAAATGAGCGTTTGTCTGCAGAGTGGTTAGAAATGCTTGAGTCCAAGTCCCAGGCTTTCTTTCTTTCCGTGTGTGTGTGTGTGTGTGTGTGTGTGTGTGTGTTTCAGAATGATTAGGAAATTGTTCCAGTGTGTTCCACCGTTTCCACATAGCCTCCTGGCACTTATTTATTGAATAATGTTTCTGAAATGTTTACCTAGTCTGCATACTCAGATGTCTTTCATTTTTCATTTTGAAAAAAAACAAAAAACAAAAAATCCCAAGACCCCCCCCCAAAATAAATAAATAAAAAAAATAAAAATAGATTTATTATTTAAAGAAAGTATCATATTTGTGAAAAGGAAAAATCATTTGGGTCATGAAATGGGAATTATATACTAAACAGGATTTAAAAAATAGTGCTAAATTAATATTGAATTTTAAACTTAACTCAAGTGTAAAATATAATTTAAATGTCGAAACCCTTTAGGTTTTTCTAAATATATTTTCCTCATGATCCACTTTGCAGTGCATATGCAAGTAGTTTATAGAAAGTTGAAATATGATTTTCTTTTGTTTCTAACTTTGTTTCGATTTATGGTATTATAACTTTTATTACTTTTCCAGATATTGTGGCGATCAGGAGAAAATTATGTTTTTATTTTTAGACCGAGATATGATTGATAAAAACTTATACATTCTGAATCATATGATTCAAGGTTTACCTTGTATGTCCTATTTTGCGTGTAGGTGATAATGTGCAATTGCTATTTAACTTTTTTTTTTTTTTTTACAGCTTGTATAAGTAGCGCCCTCTAGTGACTAAAGCTTTTTTAAATCAATAATATTAGATAGGTTGTGCACATAAACAGTATGATACGCTTATGTAATGTCTGCATGTTTAGCTGGGCTCAAGTGTGACGTCATCATGTTAAATTCCTAATAGTATGATGTATGAGTTATTTTTGTCTGGTTCTGGGCGTTTCCAGTAACCTGTGCTACTCAGTGGTACCAGATAATCGTCTGTAGTTAATACAGACGTTGGCAGTGAAGCTGTGTGTGAGGAGTGGTGTGCATGAGTGACCATTTCTTTTGGAACTGCTCGGTTCTTGTTGAAGCTTGTGCTCAGGAGATGAAGAAATTAACTCAAGAATATAGCTGCACCAGGGCGTTATCTGTCACCCATTCTGCAGAACACATGCCTCTGTCAATGACAGAGATAAAAGTTGTCTGTTATGAACCTTGCAGCCACGTGATGTGCATTACATAAGCCTCTCTGAATGAATACTGTGCCAAAAAAAAAGCAGAGCTGAAAAAATCTTTCTTTCTTTCTTTCTTTCTTTCTTTCTTTCTTTCTTTCTTTCCAGGCATCAGTGTATTTATCAATAGTTGTTGTTTACTTTTCTTCATTGTTTATGAAAAGCATATTATATATATATATATATATATATATATATATATATATATATATATATATATATATATATATATATATATATATATATATATATATATATATATATATATATATTGTATATATTAATCAGAATTCCTGTCTTTGCCTCAGGACCTATCTCAGACTGCTTTTAAAGCATTTAATCAATTTTACAATTATTACTTATTATGCTTAAATGTGTGCCTGGAATTGTTGTTATTGTTGTTATTGTTGTTTAATTTTTCCTAGCCCAGAAACGGACCGTGGGATTGGCAGTATGTTCAAGTTCTTTTAGATTGTGCTTTGGAAAAGATAATGGATTATGGTTTGAAGGAGACAGGAGGGTGTGCCTGGGTCTATTTGAGGAAAAATGAGGAAGAACAATATTCTCTCATTGACGCAAACGGAGATCCATGGAGACCGGATATATTTCAGTGACATGTTTTATAAGGTCTCCTTATAAATATTTTAAAAAGAGATGCAGGAAAAGGTTTTTTAACCCCCTCCTCTCTCTCTCGCTCTCTCTCTCTCTCTCTCTCTCTCTCTCTCTCTCTCTCACACACACACACACACACACCTTTTTCTTTGCATTTTCTCCGTTTCTTACCCGTACTGTTTAATTGGTCTCATTTACATTGTTGCCCCAGGCCGAGACTCCAACAAAGAATCAACATTCTCTTTTTACTCCCTGTGTTTTGTAAGGGGTCTTCGTCTAGCCAGTCTGCGCATGGTCTGGAATTTGTAGCTTCAGCTGTCTTGCGTGCACGACCAGTAGCCTGCCAAAAACCTCATTGAGCCAGAACCTCTGTAAACTTGTAATTTCACAGGTACGCCTGGTTCCAGAAAGCCAAAAACCATCAATACAGCTGATTCAGAAATGTTAAATCAATCAAGAAGAAAAAAAATAATCAGATGTGCTGGAGTGTCCAAAGGAAAGATACGGATTACAGTCACTGCCTTAATACGCCAGTTGAGGCTATTCAGGTTCTTGAAATAGGCAAGATGCACAGTTTTCCACTATGGTGAGCAGAAATAAATCATTAACCTACCCCAACTGTGTTTCGATTCATGTTTGCATGTGCATATTGCATACTCAGCTGGAACGTGTGTGTGTGTGTGTGTGTGTGTGTGTGTGTGTGTGTGTGTGTGTGTGTCTGGGGGGTGTGCCACATGTAAGCTCAATGGCTCATGGCTGCTAAGAGGGAGCTTGTTGTTTTAACCTGGGCTGGCTTTGGCCCAGCATGCTTTTCTATCATAGGTCCCCTACTAGCTGTCCATATGAGCTCCATTCCCTAGACAAGGCCTGTGTTGTTATGCCACTCAGCGGTGTGTTTTACTTTCAAGAATATATCAGGCATATGAAGAGGGGGCCAGGGAGAGGGTTCGAGGTCTGCGCTAACCAAAAGCAAAATTTATGTCTGTAAATTTGTCTAAGTGGCTCTGCTTTGCTGTATAAATAAGTTTTAACTGGTTGGTGGATGGTTTATTTTCTTTCTCTAAATTTCCAGAATTTTTTTTAAAACTGTAGAGTCTTCACTATTGCACTCCAAGATGTGCAAACATGTAAGGATCAAACATTCAAGCACATAAAAATATATAGTCCGAACGTTAAAGAAAGAGAAAATGTGGTCCCAGGTCCCACCCGATTTTGGAACATAGAAACAAATGGTGAATTCCATCTGCATGTTTAAAGGCTTAAACTTGGCTGACACTTTTCTGTATGTCAGTAAGACGAGCTGCAAAGAAGATTTATTCTCCAATGTTGAACTGAAGGTCATGTGATGATCCTGTTTTTAATCTTCACTGATTTATAATTGTGTCTATAAAATGCAGAATAAGAAGAGTGTGAACCGTTATGATAATGATGCGTTCAGGCATTGTATATATATTTTATAGGTAGGTAGATTGGGCTTTTTACACCTGAGCCTGGTGGCTCTTCAGGCTGGTGCTTATTACCGGTTTCTGTGCCGTGAGGCTACCAGGAGTTCAACTCCTCCTGGATGGGACGCTAGTCCATCGCAGGTTACCTTCCCAGTATATTTTTACTGCTACCCATTTATACTGCTGGGTGAACAGAGGCACACGTGTGGTTAAGACCTTGCCCAGGGGTCTTAACACCGTGGGGGTCGAACTGGAATTTGAACAAACAACCTCCTGGTCATTAGCCCACCACCCTAACCACTGGCCCCCATATATTTTATAAAGGAACATAAATGTAAGTTAAATTGGATTATGAAATCATATTTAGTCATTATACTCTGAGCAATACTCAGGAATGTATTATGCATACCTTTCTCATGTATGAATAATGATGGTGTGCTGAAGGTTCTGACAGTCATGTAGTCTTAACAGTAAGTAGGTCAGAGTCTTTTCAACAGTATCCCTGTCTTACAGTGCACTGAAAAAAGGAATATTGGATATATAGTCACACGGCGGCATGGTGGTGTAGTGGTTTTCACATCTGTCTTACAGCAAGAAGGCCCTGGGATCAAGAGGATGCTTCAGTGTGGACTTTGCATGTTCTCCCTTGTTGCTTGCATGGGTTTCCTTCAATCCAAAGACATAAACATGAGGCTATGTGGCAGTAGTAAATTGCCTCTAGGTGGCGGTATGAATGGTAGTATGTGTGTCAGCCCTGCCATGGTAACAGACAGACAAACTAAGTAGAAATGCACTCATAAAGTACAGTCCTCCACTAAGGTAGGGAGATCTCTAAACTTTTCAAACCTAGGCTTTATTTTCCTATCTCACAACGTTAAAAAATTCTTCAAAACCTTCCTGAATCCAGATCCACAGCACACACAAACATGTGATCACTTCTTTATTGGCCCAAGACCCACATTTAGTGAGAAACTTTGGAAATTTGTCCATTAGTTTTAGAGCTATCATGCAGATAGACACAGACTTGCTCTCTCTCTCTCTCTCTCTCTCTCTCACACATACACACACACACACACACACACACACACACACACACACACACACACACACACACACACACACACACACACACAAACACACACACACACACACACACACACACACACACACACACACACACACACACACACACACACACACACACACACACACACACACACACACACACACACACACACACACACACACACACAGAAATACGCAAAACCACACTCAATCTCATAACCTCTCCCTTGGTGGAGGTAAGAAACGAACATATGCTATTGAATACATAACCTTCTAGCCAAGCAGTGGAGGTAAGAAACAGAAAAAAATCAAGGAAGACCTTTTTTGCCTGAAACCCTGCATTGACAATGCTTCTTCTTCTTCTTCTTTTACTTTCGGCTGCTCCCTTCAGGGGTCGCCACAGCAAATCATCCGCCTCCACCTCACCCTGTCCGCCGCATCTTCTTTTCTGACTCCAACGACCTTCATGTCTTCCTTCAGGCCTTCTGCCTGGTAGTTCCAACCTCAGCATCCTACTGCCAATATACTTACTATCCCTCCTCTGTACATGTCCAAACCATCTCAATCTAGCCTCTCTGACTTTGTCTCCAAAACATCTTACGTGGGCTGTCCCTCTGATGTACTCATTTCTGATCCTATCCATCCTTGCTACTCCCAGAGAGAACCTCAACATTTTCATCTCCGCTACCTCCAGCTCTGCCTCCTGCCTTTTCCTCAGCGCCACTGTTTCTAATCCATACAACATCGCTGGCCTCACCACCGTCTTTTACACTTTTCCCTTCATTCTTGCTGACACTCTCCTTTCGCACATCACACCGGTGACAATGCTGCCATACTCTAACCGCAACAGCCACCATCACCCTGACTGACTAGTGCCTGGCTGTGAAGGAGAGATGTGTATATTTTTTATTATTGTCGTGAAAACATGTAAATGTGACTTCTGGTTCTGGGAATTCTTCAGTATCGCAAGATTTTCAGGACTGGATGAAGAAATATTCTTAAATGAAGACACCATATGATCTGTTCTATTATATCGGCAAGTATGATGTGCCCCTGTGTGGCACAATGATGTCGTGGTTAGCATGTCTGCCTCACAGCAAGAAGGTCCTGGGTTCAATTCCCAGCTTGGGAGTTTCTGTGTAGAGTTTGCATGTTCTTCCTGTGCTTGTGTGGCCTTTCTCAGGGTACTCCGGTTTCCTCCTACAGTCCAAAAACATGCACAGTAGGTTTATTGGGCATTCCAAATCACCCCTAGTTGTGAGTGTGAATGGTTGTATGAATTTTGGCCCTGCAATGGCCTGGCGAGCTGTTCAGGGTGTACCTCACCCAGAGTCAGCTAAGATGGGTGCCAGCCATCACGTGATCCTAAACAGATTAAGTGGTTCAGAATGAATGATGTTCTCATGAGTTTTTGGTGTTTCTCATACAGTATTACCAAGAGCATAAATTTGTTGTTAATAATCATTTAAGGCCACAGTCTAAAATCAACAGTCACTGCTATATGAATAATAAAACTATAAAATAGGTTTACCATAGTTAACCATAAAACAGGTTATTAGTAATGAATGGGAGTAGCATTTTAATCACCTAATAGCTGATTTATACTGTAAATTCATTATTCATTTTAATTTAATCTCATATAAATATCAGTGAGATTAACATTTATGTAGAAATAATAATAATAATAATAATAATAATAATAATAATAATAATATAATAATAATAATAATAATTCTGTTAAGAATCAGCATTCATCTACATATTAATTATATTTAGGGGTTTGGCTCTGATTGTGATACTGCAGGTTCAAGCAGTATTAAATAATTTCGGGAAATAAAGGAAGGATTGTTGATTCAACCCTACTGATACCACCCCCCCCCCCAAATAAAAAAAAGAAAAAAACCTGCCACAACAAGTAAATGAGGCTTTTTCTACTATCATAACTAGAATGATACAAACTGCCCTACCCAAGTCATTTCACTGTTTCCGAAGAATAGATTTGAATGTAGATCACCGTGTCATTGTTTGTGTAATATTTTGTGTTGGCATTAGGCAGGTAATATTTCCAGCTTTATGTTAACTTGGGAATGGGAATGAGAATGGAAAATCAGCCAATTATATAACATAGATATTTGTAAGAGCATATCGTGGTGTCAGCTGTGTGTTATGCATAGGAACGTACTGGGATGAATAATGTCGACTTTGTCTCAGAGAGCGAACGCTTTCAAACCAGTGCCTGCTATGACTGTTGTTGCAGTGCTGTTGACCACCAGATGTAAACAAGAATACTCTCTCTCAGGTTTTCCCCACTCCATGTAGTCCACGTGTTTTTTTCTCTTTGTGACATAATTTTCCTTAATATACAAGCAGAAAGAAAAAAATGTGACAATGCTTGCTTCAGTCTAATCTATGAATAAGAAGGAATATTAAAGTGGTTTGAATTGTTAACAGTCCAGAGGTTCACCTAACCTATTATGTTCTGTTAACACACATTATGTGATAAATGCTTTATAAAACTATCATCATTATCGTCATCATAATATTTTTCTGCTTGTTTCGGAATCAGCAGTGAAGTCCACACATCCCTCTCCCCAGCCACTTTCATCAGCCATTCTGGGGGGTCACCGAGGCATTCCCAGACCAACTGAGAGACATAGTCCTGCCAGCATGTTCTGAGTAGACCCCGGGGTCTCTTCCCAGTTGGACATGCACAAAACACCACACCAGGGTGACACTTGGAGGCATTCGACCCAGATGCCAGAGCCACTTCAACTGGTTCTTCTCAATGCGGAGGGAGCAGCGGTTGTACTCTACTCCAAGCTCCTCACGGATGATCAAACTTCTCATCCTATCTCTAAGGGAGACCCTGTCATCCTGAGAACTCAAGCCATTTCAGACCCTTGTATTCGAAATCTTGTTCTTATAGTCACTACTCAAAGCTTGTGACCGTTGGTGAGGGTTAGAACGTAGATTAACTTTTAAATTGAGAGCTTTACCTTCCGACTCAGCTCCCTCTTCACCACAATGGATTTTTACAAGCTCCGCTTTACAGCAGATGCTGCAGCGATCCGCCTTTCGATTGATATGCTAGTGATACCATCACAAAAAATGTACATACTTTAAAACTGAGTTTTTTTTGTTGTTGGTTGTCTTATTAAATGGTTTATGAACATAACCTAAGCTGGCAAATATAGGACGTCCTTTTCCACAGATACATCCATTAATCTGCATAGCTTGTTGTTATTAAGAGAGCAAAGAAACGTAGGAAACCAAAAAGTGATGTAGACACTGGCAAAGAGAGACAGCTGTTTTCCAAGCCGGAACGAGACCAGATGTGTCCTTTCCAATGAACCTACACGGAATGACTGTCACACATTTACCTAACGTTATATGGAAAACTTCTGCTTTGTATGCATTACAGTTCACACGTCCAATTCTTTATTCGCATGAGTTATAATCATTAGTGCAGTAAGTTGAATGCACTCATAAATGGAAGTTGGCTGATCAGACAGATAAAACAAAGTCCACAATAAACAAGATCCAGTGTCAAAATTTACAGCAATCTTTAAATCCTGGTTTCCTATAGGCTGTGAGAAGTAGGAATTCCATGCATGAAAGAAAAGATTTCTAAAATATGCTTGCATGTGAGATGTAGCGCATGCCATAGTTTAGGGCATGTTTTATGCAAGGGCAAGTGTAAATGTAAGGGATGGTACTAACAACCTTTCCTTTGCAGTAGGAATAAATGGCGAATATATTTGCACCAATTTTTTTTTTCATTCAGCATACAGTGGTGGTCTAGTGGTATAGGGTGCTGGATCGCTGATCCAAAGGTTGGGGGTTCGAGTCCCACTCTCCACAGGGTTGTCACTGTCCCCCCAGTGCGGCTAACTGAGTTATCAAAGGCGGGCCATGTCTCTCACTGTCTATGGTGAGAGGCATGTAAAAGAACCATTGCTGACTTTCGTAAAGAGTAGGCTGCAAAGTCATCAGCGTGTTTCTGTTCCTTGCTAAAAGGGTTGTGACAGGAAGGGCATCCGACGTAAAAAAAAACCTCTGCCAAATCAAATGTGCGAATCAAGATGATTCGCTGTGGCGACTCCCGAGTAAAAGGTAAAAAGCCGAAAGGAAGACAGACAGACAGCCGACTGAAAGAGAATGGTATCGAGACTATTCATGTAGTTTCTGTAGTCTCGGCGAAACTTGGTATTAGCAGAGGCAGAGTCATGTCATGCTCACTGTATATCCCACCATTCCACCACACTTTTAAAATCTGGACCATAATATCCCTGATCCATTCATTCATTTTCTGATACTAATTATGGTTGCTGGTGCCTATCTCAGCCGACTCTGGGCATGCCCTGAGTACACCCTGGACGGCTCACCAGACCATCGCAAGGAAACGCGCTGATGGCTATGCAGCCTACTCTTCACAAAAGTCAGCAATGGTTCTTTTACATGCCTCTCACTGTAGACACTGAAAGACATGGCCTTTGATAACCCAGTTAGCAGCACTTGGGGGACAGCAGTGACAACAAGTTGATAGTGGGACTTGAACCCCTAAACTTTTCCCCAGCAGGAAAAAAAATGTGTGGTGGTTGGGGAGTGAGCTGCACTTTACATTCCTCCACATTCGTGGCTGTGGTGCCCTTGAGCGAGGCACCTCACCCCCAACTGCTCTCTGTGTGCCCCGATGTGTGTGGCAGCCCACTGCTCGAAGTATGTGTGTGCTTACTGTTTACGTGTGTGTGTGTGTGTGTGTGTGTGTGTGTGTGTGTGTGTGTGTGTGTGTATGTGTGTTCATTTTGGATGGGGTAAATTCAGAAGCAATAATTTCTCTTGTGGAATTAATACAGTATATCAAAATCAAAATAAAAACATCATCAGAAAATATCCTGTATAGTGGCGCATCCCATCACATGGAGTATTGTAAGAATTTTTTATGTTTTCTTCAGATCATACCACATGACATATTCATTCATTTTCTGAACCGCTTAATCCTAATTAGGATCGCTGGAAGGCTGGCGCCCATCTCAGAGACGAGGGAGGGCAAGGTACATCCTGGACACCTTGCCATTCCACCGCAGGGCCAACACGCACATAACCATTCATAATCATTTTCACACCTACATGTCATTTGGAACAGCCAATTACTGTGCATGTTTTTGGACTGTATGAAGAAACCCACGGAAGCACGGGGAGAACTTGCAAACTCCATACATTAATGTCCGAGCTTGGAATCAAACCCAGGATCAATTCTTGCTGTGAGATAGACGTGCTAACCACTACGTCACTGTGCCACTTCCACTTGACATATATAGGACATAAATATAGAACAGTTCTTAAAAATGCATGAATGGATTCAAGAGTGGAAATGGGCTTAAGCTACAGTGGGATGTTCAGAAAGCAAATGTATGGTCAGTATAATTGTCAGTTGTCTACATATTTTTGGCCCGTGTTTTATTATTTATTTTTAACTAAAGCAGAACTTCATTTTGCCTTCTGCTTTATTCGTCCCGTTGTTTTGTTTCTCATCTATGTTAAAATGAGTCGAGCTGTACGGCAGTACTCACTTAAGTTGATGACGTTGTATTTGTGAGTAACGGAGGGGCTGCAACATCTCAGTGAAATTCATGAGAACTCCAGCAGAAATATGCACTCTTTCCAGCTGTGTGCTTTGTGTTCCATTTCAGAATATGTTGGGGGCTGACCCCAATCCCCCACTGTTTGCCCCACCTCCATTTCCCTAGTTCAATGTCTCTTTGGTAACGGAGCAGCTGACATTTCATGCAAACATGGGAGTTTGCACAGCACATGATGATTTCATATAAACACAGTGATTAATTGGCCTTAAATTGATTTACACATTCATGCATCGTGTATCCATGATGCTGCAAAAATGCAAACTAAGTCTGCCCTGGGTTCCTTCCTTGTTGTTTATCTACAATATGTACAGCCACTCAGTACACAGTATTCTTTTCTTTGTACGTCAATCACCTCTTTTGAAGTTGCTAAGTTGCTATACAACATGGGAGTTTGCACAGCACATGATGATTTCATATAAACACAGTGATTAATTGGCCTTAAATTGATTTACACATTCATGCATCGTATATCCATGATCCTGCAAAAATGCAAACTAAGTCTGCCCTGGGTTCCTTCCTTGTTGTTTATCTACAATATGTACAGCCACTCAGTACACAGTATTCTTTTCTATGTACGTCAATCACCTTTTTTGAAGTTGCTATTTAATTTAATCAACTGATTTAGTTTTAGTAGCCAGGACTGAGATTTGGTTTGTTGTTAGTATTGTTTTTCCTTACATAATTTGTATGTATTGAATACATTCAAGTGATACAGACGTTTATTTGAACAGAAATGGCCATAAAAATCACAAAACTGGTGATCTTATCATAGTGTATATCACAAGTATATTACTTGTGCAGTCTGAACCAATGGTTAGTGATCATTTTTTCCCCCTGAAAGTGACGTGAACTTTGTTTGGAGTTGTCCAGTGCAAGAAAAACAAGCAGATCAATTCAGACATTTTGGATGATAGAAAAATGCATTCAAGAAGCAATTATGGCGGCAATCTGGAGGAAATGGGTGTAAATGGTTCCTTATTTGAACCAGAGAGGGAGGAGCCTTGTGGAGACAGTGAGACATTAAAGTCACTAGAATGTAATGTCTCACTGTCTCCACAAGGCTCCTTTTTTTTTTTTTTTAGCATAATGGTTGATCCAAAATGGTTTATGCAGCTAATGTTTTGCTAAATCGGCCTTCCTGTAGTCACTTTCAAGAAAAACTAAATGTTCTGCAATTTTCGTGCTTATTGTTTGTGCAGTTTAGCACTGGTTGATAATGTATCATGCTAAACTGGTCAGTGACGTAAACCAGCCAATCCAATCAGTTTGCGTCAATACCAGGCTGGAGCAACCAAAGAGTAAGGCAGTATGTCTTAAAGCATGTGTATGTCGCAGCACTTGCACATACTGTACAAGGGGCATGAACTGATGCTACCGGAAGGAACTGCTGATGTTATATAACTTGATATATGTTTGCTTTAAATAGTGAATAACACAGTCATCGCAGGTAGCCTTTACGGCTGCTTTATTTTCATTTGCATTGTTTTGGTCTGTAGTTGGTAGAAATTTCACCCTGCACTGCTGATTTTTGTCTGACACTGTTGTGCTTCTCTACCAACAGCATGTGTTCAAAGCAGTGGTGCTCAAATAATGGGGCGGTGCGATGCCAGGGGGCGGAGGCGGGGGTGACCCCAGGGAACATGCTTTTTTTTTTGCCGTATTAGAATAAAGTGTAATTGTACATCCACTGTAGCAGGTGGCAGTGGCTTCCTCACTGTTAGAGTGTGCCCAGAGGTAAAATAAGAAGTGAAGTTAATAAACCCACCATGGAAATTTTTAACAGGGATGGACGGAAAGAGAGGCGGATACGGTGAGAGAAACGAAAGTCTCCCGAAAGTTAAGTTGAGGAGGTTTGATGAAGCGGATGTAGCACTCGGCTTCGATGTGCTGCGGTGAGAAACGAAGAAAGACTGCTGTGTATACTGTGTTTACTGTGTCTAAAAACTTTGGCAGTGGACAGCATGGACCCAAATAAATTCAGGCGTCACTTAAATACATCACACCCCGATCATGCGATGAGTCGCGTGAGTTTTTTTCAGCGGAAACGTGCCGAATATTGCCAACAACCATCCCGCTTTGTGACTGCTACACCTGCAAACTAGCAAGCTGTGTTAGCATCATATAAGGTGGCGTTCCAAATTGTCCAGTGCAGAAAACTCCACAGCAGAGCAGAGAAACTGATCCTACTTGCAGCAGACACGGTCTCTGTCATGATGGATGACGTCACTGCTGTGAAAATAAGTCCCGGTCCCAGTTCAACATTGAGCAGGAGCTGAGAGTTCAGTTTCGTGCTTTAAACCCTACTTCGAAAAGGTGTGCACTGCGAAATGTGCTCATTGTAGCCATTAATCTGGACTTAATCATTTTGATTAAAAAAAAAAATACAAATTGTTTTATTCATTTTTGTTTTGTCGGTTAAAGTGTTTTATGTATTGTGCTCCTGAGTTAATATTGCTGATCAATTTTAATTTATTATTATTTATTTATTTTATTTTATTTTATTTTTTAGTATCTTCTTCTTCTTTTCCTTTCTGCTGTTCCCTTCAGGGATCGCCACAGCGAATAATCTGCCTCCATCTCACCCTATCCGCTGCATCTTCTACTCTTACTCCAACTACCTTCATATGTCCTCCTTCATCACATCCATAAATCTTCTCTTTGGTCTTCCTCTTGTTCCAACCTCAGCATCCGACTACCAATATACTTACTATCTCTCCTCTGTACATGTACAAACCATCTCAATCTAGCCTCTCTGACTTTGTCTCCAAAACGTCTTACATGTGCTGTCCCTCTGATGTACTCATTCCTGATCCTATCCATCCTTGCTACTTCCAAAGAGAACCTCAACATTTTCATCTCTGCTGCCTCCTGTCTTTTCCCCAGTTCCACTGTTTCTAAACCATACAACATTGCTGGCCTGAACACCATCTTGTACACTTTTCCTTTCATTCTTGCCGATACCTTACTATCACACATCACACCGTGCACTTTTTTCCAACTATTCCAACCTACCTGCACATGCTTCTTCACCTCTTTTCCACACTCTCCATTGCTCTGTATTATTGAGGCTAGGTACTTAAAATCCTCCATCTTCTTTATCTCTGCCCCCTGTAACCTCACCGTTCCTCTTGGGTCCTTCTCGTTCACACATATGTATTCTGTTTTACTGAGGCTAACCTTCATTCCTCTTCTTTCCAGGGCAGACCACCTCCTTCTTCTTCTTCTTCTTTTCCTTTCGGCTTTTCCCTTCAGGGGTCGCCACAGCGAATCATCTGCCTCCATCTCACCCTATCCTTTGCATCTTCTTCTCTTACACCAACGACCTTCATGTCCTCCTTCACCACATCCATGAATCGTCTCTTTGGTCTTCCTCTCGGCCTTTTGCCTAGTAGTTCCAGCCTCAGCATCCTATTACCAATATACTCACTATCCCTCCTCTGTACATGTCCAAACCATCTCAATCTAGCCTCTCTGACTTTGTCTCCAAAACGTCTTAGATGTGCTGTCCCTCTGATGTGCTCATTCCTAATCCTATCCATCCTCGTTACTCCCAAAGAGAACCTCAACATTTTCATCTCCGCTACCTCCAGCTCTGCCTCCTGTCTTTTCCTCAGGGCCACTGTTTCTAAACCATACAACATCGTTGGCCTCAACACCGTCTTGTACACTTTTCCTTTCATTCTTGCCGATACCCTCCTATCACACATCACACCGGACACTTTTCTCCAACCATTCCAACCTGCCTGCACACGCTTCTTGACCTCTTTTCCACACTCTCCATTGCTCTGGATTGTTGAGCCTAAGTACTTAAAATCCTCCACCTTCCTTATCTCTGCTCCCTGTAATCTCACCGTTCCTCTTGGGTCCTTGTCATTCATGCACATGTATTCTGTCTTACTGAGGCTAATCTTCATTCCCCTCCTTTCCAGGGCATACCTCCACCTCTCTAGATTTTCCTGCACTTGTTCTCTGCTCTCGCTACAGATCACAAGGTCATCTGCAAACATCCTACCAACATCTGTCCTTCTGCGTTCCTGTCCTGGATACCAAACCTGCCCATCACTTCCTCGTCCCCTCTGTGGCCTTGCACCAACATGTCCATTGAAGTCTGCACCAATGACCACTCTTTCACCTCTGGGAGTACTCTGCATCACTTCATCTAACTCACTCCAGAATCTCTCCTCTTCTAGCTCACATCCTGTCTGTGGGGCATAAGCACTAACAACGTTGAACATCACACCTTCGATTTCTAGCTTGAGACTCATCACTCTGTCTGACACTCTTTTCACTTCTAGAATATTCCTGGCAAACCCCTCCTTCAAGATGACTCCTACTCCATTTCTCTTCCCATCCATACAATGATAAAACAGCTTAAACCCTGCTCCTGAGCTTCTAGCCTTGCTACCTTTCCACCTGGTCTCCTGGACACACAGTATGTCCACCTTCCTCCTCTGCATCATGTCAGCCAACACTGGCTTGCCCCCCCCCCCCCCCCCCCCCCCAACAGCTGCATTAATTTTATTTTTCAGTGTCAAATGGTTCAAATTGTTGGTCAAAAAATGTTTCTAGTTAAAATAAGGATACTTTTTAAATTTCAGGTTACTAGATGTACTTGAAATCTTTTAAAATATTTTTAAAGACTAAAAAATGTTAATAAAGTTATTCTTTGTTGGAAGTTGATTTATATTTCTTCCTTTTTTGTATTCCTAATGGTAAGGATTTATTATGTTAATACGGATACAGTGTTATGCAGAGGATTACTTATAGCAATTTATAGACAAATAACACTATTTATATTAGGAGGATGCGGCGTGGAATGTTTTCCTCTTCCATTGGGGGCATGACGACGATGACGACAGAAAATCATTGAGAAGCACTGGTTTAAATAAATAAAAAAAAATACCCAGTTAAATTCGATGCATACTGTTGTACCATTAAATTTCACTTGAACCTGTACGCAAATGGAGTCCTAACCACATTTAATTATCTTAATCTCAAATTTACCCTGTTTCATTTCAGCTGTGTTCATTCAGCGCTAAGCAGCTGTTGAGGTACTTTTGTTCAGAAGAATAGAAAAACTAGATTTTGTGATTTCTCACTTCAGAAAATGTACGTCTATGATTTTGTGTCTTCATTACTTCAAGACAGTTCTCAAATAGTGGGGTGTGATGCTGGGGGGAGCACGTATGACCCTGGGGAACATGCTTTTCTAGAATCGTGTCTGAGAATTCAGTGTAATTTTACCTCCACTACACTACTTGGCAGTGGCGCTCTCATTGTTGCGCTATGGTGTAGCGGTTTTTCGTACGAGCAAACGATATGAAGTGCAGTAAACAACCCCGCAAGAAACAACATGGAAAAATTTCTAACAGGAATGAAGGGAAAGGTGGAGTGAGATGGAGATATTAAGACATAAATAAGTTGAATGAGTTTAGGTAAATCAAATGAGTTTAAATAAGGATGTATTTTTTTTTTAATTTCAGGCACATTGGCGAACTTTTAATCTTTTATATTACAGATATAATGTAAATAAACAATGTTAATGAAGTTTTTCTTTATTGTAAGTTGAACTATATTTCTTTCTTTTTTGTTTTTAATGTTAATAAATACAGTATACAATGCTATGCAGGGGTGTACTAATAACAATTTTATAGACAAATAATACTATTTATAGTCGTCGTGGGGTGGTGGGTGTGGGCGTGAAATGTTTTTTTTTTTCCTAGAGGGGGTGTCACAGAAAATAATTGAGAAGCACTGCTTTAAGAGATTGTCTGTTAAGATTATGAAAAAACTACTGGTCAAATTTTCATATTATTTATCAAATTCATTCATTCATTGTCTGAACCACTTAATTCTAACTGGGGTTGTGGGGAGGCTGACTCAGTGGGGAGAGCTGACTGCAGGCGAGGACAGGGTACACCCTGAACAGCTCACCAGGCCACAGCAGGGCTGACACTTACACCTAGGGGCAATTTGGAATAGCCATTTAACCTACTGTGCATGTTTTTGGACTGCGGGACGAAACCCACGCAAGCACAGGGAGAACATACAAACTTTGCACAGAAACGCCTGAACGGGGAATCGAACCCAGGGCCTTCTTGCGGTGAGGCGGACATGCTAACCACTATGCCACTATGCCGCCTTCCTTATCAAATTAATTTTTTAATATGTGAAGCTGCTTTGTGACAATGTCAGTTGTAAAAGGTGCTGTAGAAATAAAATCGAATTGAATTGAATCTGATTTTTATCAAACCTGGTGGAGAGGTAAGGCCTAGGACCTCAAAAAAACTCATTAAACTTTGGAGAGGCTGCGTATAGGTCATGTTGAAAAATAATCCCCAAATCCCAAAAATCTCTGTGTTTACCATGAGGAAAAGTGTTCATTGGGTGCCTTCTACCTGGAGGCATTTCATTAAAACTATCCCAAGTTATAATAATTCATTTGTGCCTGATGGAGGTACCTTGCACTCTATGAGTATCCATCTAGTTCTTACTGCATTTCCTCATTCACTTGCCATAACATGATGACTGCTCGCTGTAAGGATTATAGCAACCTATACATTCTAATATGTTGTTGTTTCTGTTAGAACAGTGAAGTTGCCTGTGTGATGAGCATGTGGTGTATGTAATTTAAGCTTAAGGAACAACATAAACACCGGCAAAGATATCATCACACAAGAGAGACTGCTGTCAGCTGACATTACCTTGGCTGAGGACAGCTGTGGCCAGTGTTAGGAAATAATAGCTGTCGCTGAAATCACTGTCAACCTTAAGTACCGTTTATCTGAAACTTCAACAGCACTTGAATGCATAAATGTAAACCTCTAATCATCAAGACCTTAAGACTGCAGGCAGATGGAACTATGGAGGAATAGTCAGATCCATTCTTACTGACATTAATCATAGGAATATATACAAAATGAATCATACATGTACTTTTGACTAAGGGGTCATTCAACATTTTCAACATTTTCCTAAGCGTACAAAACGTACGCTAGGGGGGTGGGGGTAAGATTTCTGCGTACGCTTTTTAATATTATAAAAATGTTTATCAACAATAATACATGCGCTCATGAATATTATTATTAATATTATTATTATTTTTTTGTGCGTGTACGTTTGAAACTTTCAATGCGCGATTCGCCAAGCTCCTACGAGTGGTACACGCACAACAACAACAACAACAAGAACATCGTTTGATTCGCTCTGCTTGACATAACACCGGTGTTAACGCTTAAAGCTTTTAAAGTTAAGGCTACGCATGGGCGTAGGCTGGGGGCGTGCACAGGGTGCACGTGCACCCTCCACAACAGGAGTTGAGTTCCGCTGGACAAGAAATTATGTGTATTCACAATCTTATAAATAAACTTAATGACTGTTATTGAAGAGAAAGTCAGAGATAAGTTCCACATGACTAGAGTCAGGAAGTAAACCGGAAGTTAACGTGTAACGGGCACTGCGCATGTGCAAGCCTGAGCTGACCAATCAACAAACATAATATTATCAGTAAGCAATAATAGCTGAACACTGTCAATTAAACAAAGTGCGAGTGTGAGAATAAAGCAGTTTGTTAGTACCGCCTCCGGTTCCTGCACGTGTTAGAATACAAACATTGACGCACAGAGAATGAATGGCTAAAATAATCATAAGCCATCCAGCCTGTATCTGCAGCCTAATGGTCAGTACTTTTATAAAATTAATAGTATGTTTTTGTGCTGTAAATATGTATTAATATTTGTTTGTGCCTTTGAATAGATAATTAACTTTAGCTCAATTTGTAAATGTATTTAGCTTATGTACTTGCAGATGTAGTTTAAAATATATTTGAGAATGTTTTTGGTTGAACTATAATATTTGATTCGTCTTCTGAGAGTAATAGATGAATCATCTTCTGCTGAAAAACTGTGCGTGTTGTTGGCGTGAAATTCCATGTTGTTTATATCCTATAATATGCTGTGATATGCATGCGCTATAGTTCATGTGGTACTTTGTACCAGTGACGTCACGGTAACTTTGTGTAGGCGGGCACTTAGTAATGGTGGCTTTCAATGGTTAGCAATGGTGGCTAACTAAGCACATAAAACAAAACCGCTGTGTGTGCAATGGTTTATTTATGAATACTACCCAACTCGGTATCAGCTGCTGAAACATCAGAAGGCAGCTGATCACAAACTGAAGCGTGGTCATCCAAAAGCCAATGACCAATAAAAAAATGCAGACATTTTTAATTATATTTTAATATAAAATAATAATAAATTAAAAACAATGTCATTTTTATTATTAAAAACAAATGTCTTAAGATTAATATAAAAGCAGGTGTCATTAAAAAGAATTCTTTCAAAGTATAAATTTTTATTGATTTCACGATTATTTGACTGGTGTATAAAAGAGGCATTGATCAAGAAAATACATTGATTTATTTTATAGAAGAGGTTTGACCAAAAAAATCCTGCTGAGAGGTCATCAACATTTATTTGTACACTTTCAGAGGAGGAAGGGGGGGGGGGGGGGTAAAAAAAAGTACTCTCTGTACGCTTGGGAAAATGGTGAAAATGTTGAACTGCCCCTAAAGAACTCTGGAGGTCTCATAACTTTTTGTTATAAATTGAATTAAAGCCAGTTTGTGAACAAAGAAGAGAAACGATGAGGGGAATTCATAGCAAGAATGTGTAATGTACACTCTATGTAGTGTATACCATATACTGTATTCATTGCCAGAATGTGTACAGTATGTGTAATGAGTGCATTCAGAGATTTTGTGAAACATTTCCGAGCAGCAGGACTTCTTCTTCTTCTTTTCCTTTCGGCTGTTCCCTTCAGGGGTCGCCACAGCAAATCATCCGCCTCCATCTCACCCTGTCCTCTGCATCTTCTTCTCTTACTCCAACGACCTTCATGTCTTCCTTCACCACATCCATAAATCCCTTCTTTGGTCTTCTTCTTGGCCTTCTGCCTGGTAGTTCCAACCTCAGCATCCTACTGCCAATATACTCACTATCCCTCCTCTGTACATGTCCAAACCATCTCAATCTAGCCTCTCTGACTTTGTCTCCAAAACATCTTACATGGACTGTCCCTCTGATGTACTCATTTCTGATCCTATCCATCCTTGTTACTCCCAGAGAGAACCTCAACATTTTCATCTCTGCTACCTCCAGCTCTGCCTCCTGCCTTTTCTTCAGCGCCACTGTTTCTAAGCCATACAACATCGCTGGCCTCACCACCGTCTTGTACACTTTTCCCTTTCATTCTTGCTGACACTCTCCTATCGCACATCACACCGGACACTTTTCTCCAACCATTCCAGCCTGCCTGCACACGCTTCTTGACCTCTTTTCCACACTCTCCATTGCTCTGGATTGTTGAGCCTAAGTACTTAAAATCCTCCACCTGTGTTATCTCTGCTCCCTGTAGCATCACCGCTCCTCCTGGGTCCTTCTCATTCATACACATGTATTCTGATTTTCTGAGGTTAACCTTCATTCCTCGCCTTTCCTCTCCACCGCTCTAGATTTTCCTGCACTTGTTCTCTGCTCTCACTACAGATCACAATGTCATCTGCAAACAATGTCATCTGTAAACATCATAGTCCATGGAGATTCTTGCCTAACCTCGTCTGTCAGCCTGTCCATCACCATAGCAAACAAGATGGGGCTCAGAGCTGATCCTTCATGCAGTCCCACCTCCACCTTGAATTCGTCGGTCACGCCGACAGCACACCTCACCACTGTCTTACATCTCTCATACATGTCCTGCACCACTCTAACATACTTCTCTGCCACTCCAGACTTCCTCATGCAATACCACAGTTCTTCTCTTGGAACCCTGTCATATGCTTTCTCCAGATCCACAAAGGCACAATGCAGTTCCCTCTGACCTTCTCTGTACTTCTTTATTAACATCCTCAAAGCAAACACTGGATCTGTGGTGCTCCTTCTTGGCATGACTGCCAAACTGTTGTTCACAAATGCTGACTTCTGCCCTTAGTCTAGCTTCCACTATTCTTTCCCATAACTTCATCATTACTAATCTTTGCTACATCCTGCTCCTCAATGGTCACCTCTTCTACTCTTTTTTCTCTCTCATTTTCCTCATTCTTCAGTTCTTCAAAGTACTCTTTCCATCTTCCCAGCACACTTCTGTCATTAGTCAATACATTTCCCTCTCTGTCCTTTATCAATCTAACTTGCTGCACGTCCTTCCCATCTCTGTTTCTCTGCTGTGCAAAATCATAATTAAGTATAAATCATTTTCTCCCTCCTTACTGGCCAACCTATCATACAAGTCGTCATACGCCCTCTGTTTGGCCTTAGCCACTGCTACTTTTGTCTTACGCTGTGTCTCCCTGTACTCCTGTTTACTCTCTTCGGTCCTCTCAATGTCCCACTTCTTCTTAGCTAACCTCTTCCTTTGTACACACTCCTGCACTTCCTGATTCCACCACCAAGTCTCCTTATCTACTTTCCTTCCAGAGGACACACCAAGTACTCTCCTACCTGTGTCCCTGATCACATTTGCTGTGGTTGTCCAGTCATCTGGAAGCACTTCCTGGCCACCCAAAGCCTGTTTCAACTCCTCCTTGAAGACAACACGACACTCTTCCTTTTTTAACTTCCACCACTTTGTCTTCTGCTCTGCGTTTGCCTTCTTCACCTTCCTCACCATCAGCGTCATCCTGCACACCACCATCCTATGCTGTTTGGCAACACTCTCACCCACTACTACTTTGCAGTCACTGACTTCCTTCAAATTACATCGCCTGCACAAGATGTAGTCTACCTGTGTGCTCCTACCTCCACTTTTATAAGTCACCCTATGCTCCTGTCTCTTCTTGAAGAAAGTATCCACTGCAGCCATTTCCATCCTTTTTGCAAAATCAATCAACATCTGTCTTTCTGTGTTCCTGTCCTGGATACCAAACCTGTTCATCACTTCCTCGTCCCCTCTGTTGCCTGCACCAACATGTCCATTGAAGTCTGCACCAATGACCACTCTTTCACCTCTGGGGGTACTCTGCATCACTTCATCTAAGTCACTCCAGAATCTCTCGTTCTCTTCTAGCTCACATACCTGCCTGTGGGGCATAAGCACTAACAACATTGAGCATCACACCTTCAATTTCTAACTTGAGACTCATCACTCTGTCTGACACTCTTTTCACTTCTAGAATATTCCTGACAAACCCCTCCTTCAAGATGACTCCTACACCATATCTCTTCCCATCCACACCATGATAAAACAGCTTAAACCCTGCTCCTAAGCTTTTAGCTTTGCTACCTTTCCACCTGGTCTCCTGGACACACAGTATGTCCACCTTCCTCCTCTGCATCATGTCAGCCAGCTCTCTATCTTTTCCTTGCATAGGTCCAACATTCAAAGTCCCTACTCTTAGTCTTAGACTCGTGCTTTTCCTCTTCTCTCTCTGCCTATGGACACACCTCCCGCCTCTCCTTCTTCGACGTCTTCGACCAACAGTAGTCCAATTTCCATCAGCACCCTGTTGGTTGACAGCACTGATGGCGTCGTTGTTAACCCGGGCCTCGACCGATCCGGTATAGGGGTAATACTTCTGATCTGTATCATAAAAGTTTGCCATTGGTTTTATGTCGGCTGCCCTTCCTGACACAACCCTCTGCATTTCTCCGGGCTTGGGACCGGCATAAAGGGGAGAGAAACTGGTAAGTGCCCCCCGGCCTCAGGGCTGCATTATTTCCGAGCAGCAGGACACTGGTAAATATTGTGAACAGTACTTCTTATCGCCACTTCTCGATATTTTAAATTTCACCAGGCAGTGGGCTAGCATTTCTCATTTCTCACGCTTTATTATGAGAATGATCTCAGACTCAAAACAAAAACTTTGAATAATTAACCTGACTGTAATTTTTGCTGCTTAAATAACCTAAACATGAAGCCCACGGCTAGAGGTATGACTGGAACAAATGTTTCACGGAACAAATATTAATCCCTGGAGCAGTACTGCAAAATATCCGGCCGATCGAGTTGTTTTCTGATTGTATAGCATGGATGCCAAAGTTTAAATCATACTGAAGGTATTTTTTGAATTGGTTAATACAGGTGAGTTAATATGCTCTTGAGACCCAACTGTCCTCATATGAGAACATCATATTTTTCCAAACAATGCTTTGTGTATGTCCTTGGAAGATCCCTATGAGAGCCATTAGGGTTTACTCTGTTGGCAAACTTATTTTTGTTTGAAGACATTGATCAAGGTCAAAAGTTATTGGGTGGTTAAGGACAGAAGCGGTGTGAAGAAATGAAAAGACACACAACATTAATTTTTGCGTCTCAGGAGGATAAAACAGAAATACAGTCATCGTCATCTTACCTCCC
Organism: Plotosus lineatus; assembly: GCA_024760905.1. Lineage (NCBI taxonomy): Eukaryota > Metazoa > Chordata > Actinopteri > Siluriformes > Plotosidae > Plotosus > Plotosus lineatus. The sequence goes on from CM045730.1 coordinate 24,670,674, forward strand.
CCAAGGGTCATATTATTAATTCATTATCTGTACCACTTACTGATACAGTATATGGATCTGGAGCAGGTGACTCCTTGCTCATCTCAGATGAGAGGGGCATGGTTACACCCTGAACAGGCTGTCAGTCTGTCACAGAACTAACTCAGATACAAACATCAAACTCACATTCACACCTATGGACAGTTTAGAGTAGAATAATATGTGTAGGTTTCCAGTTAATGAAGCTTCAGCTTGATGCTTTATTAATTCCCTCTTGTAATCCACATCATTTGTAGAAAAAAAAAAAAAAGCTTCACAGGATTCTTCCGATTCGGTGCAACCTTTTACTCTATAAAATGAAGACCCTGATGAAAAAAATTTCACAAGAAAATTAAAAGGGAGCAAATTAAAGTGATTAAGAGAGTAAGAAAAGGAGAAAGAGGTCAGGCTCCCCTCCGTGTCTGATGCAGAAACCACACCCACCCACTTAAGTTTTAACAAGCAATTAAATGAGCAAATTTATCAGAGAGCCTTAGTACGCTCAATAATATTGCAACCATTGCAGATGAAAATTTTATCACTTCATATTATTCATGCACAAATTTTTAAATGTTATCAATTTAACTTTGAACTTACTCACAATGCATATGAATTGTAAATAATTTTATCGGTAAATACTCCTTTCTACTTTATTTCACAAAATATGAACTTAAATTACAATCTACATACAGAACAACCAAAAATAAATTTAGGCTTTTACACTGTGCATGGCTCTGGAGTGGAGTAGGAAACCGGAGTACTCAGAGGAAACCCACAAATGTAAAGGAGGAACATGTGGAACCTCTACACAGAATGTCCACTGTTGACTATGGGGCTCTAATCCAAAACTTTCTTGTTTTGAGGCGAGCGCAAAGAATTTCACCACTACCAAAACCACCAAAAATTCTATTTCCCCTAATCCAACAGATTCGGCAAAATCGTGCAGAACCAAAAGTTTTTTCATTTTATTTTTTTAAAAAGATACTACCATGATTGTGCTTGTAGCATGTGGTGTTCATTTAAGAGGATTTGATGTCCATTTAAGAGCAACTTATTGTTCACATGACAAATACAGATTAGTAATGTTTTTGGACACTTTAGTTATGAATGAATTTAAGTCAGAACTCGATGTATCGTCGTCGTCTACCAAGAGTCCATTAGGGAAAACAGAGCATTTCCTTTTTTGGCTTTGGAAACCAGTTGTGCCACCTGTACTGGCGAGGCATTTCTTTACCACTGCGTATATGACTTCAAAGTATCCATGAGCCAAACTTCTGTTATCACCCATGCCAGTAATTTGATTAAACACTTTGCTATATCGAGAGAGTCAAAAAGATTTAAAGCAGTATTTCATTAAGGAGTATTTGCACAATTTCTCTGCTATCTCCTTCCATTATTTTTCATGCAGATTTATGTAAGTACAAAAAAGCTGCACTTGGCTCTGTAAGAACTTTGGTGTTTCACAATGTGACTGTACCTCAGGAGTAGAGCCACTTCTGGATGTCCATGTGTACAGCTTAAAACATGTACCCATTCCTGGATGCCAGACAGTAACATTATTTTTGTCATCCTGATAAACCACTAGCAGGTGGCGAGATTTACATTTTCGGGATGTCTGTGATTCTTGGTAGTATGATATGTCAAGAATGATTGTTTACAGATTTGATTTTGGAAGTGATCCAAAGAGGGTGGAGATGATAACAGTGCTAATGATGTATGCTATGTGTATGACTCAGGAGGGGTAAAGCCCCTACTTACTGATCCAAAGTTTGGGTTTGTGTCAAGAGTATGCTGCAATGTTGTCAGCGTGTTTCTGCCCAACGATGGCCTGGTGAGCTGTATTCTTGCCCAGAGTTTGCTGAGCTGGGCACTAGCCTCCCTGCGACCCTAATTAGGATTAAGCAGTTCAGAAAATGAACGAATGAATGAATGAATGACATTCATAAATACAAGCCTTTTTTTGGTTTTTCTAAAAACAGAAGACATTTGGATTCGCATTCAAAATATGAAAAGATCAGTTTCAGCATTTTTAAAGTTCTTGATATTTACATATACATGTAACTTTTTAATGTGTGTAAACATTTAATGTTTTTTAAGAATTTCAGATTTTTAAAAATAACCCAGGCAGCGCTCCTCTGCCTTTTTGGGGGGCTTGAATTCTGCTGTTTCTTTTTTTTAATGTTTCCATGGCAACTAATGTAACATGCAAAAAATATGTGTTGTGATTATTTTTAGAACTCAAAAGGCAGTTATAACATTTTCTTTATTGCCCCGCAGGCATATAATGCATAGTCATCAATATTTTGATCTGTCTCTTTGTCTGTTGTGCAAAACTCATCAAACATATCAGTTAGTCCTACTAGACACTGCAGTTTTATCTTTTGATATTTTGATATTCTGAAATCTCTACAGTTAATATTTTCTATGAATTTTGATGACTCTTGTTGAATTGGGTATTGCCATTCCAATACTTTTTAAAGGAAAGTTAAACCCTCTTAAAAAGAACAGAAGTTTGACTTGGGCCATACAGGGAGTATCCCTCCTGTAGGCTGAAATACGCTCTGTTCTTGTAGGATTTAGCAGTCCAGAAAATTTGTGCGAGAGTAAAAGCAGTGTGACTTTAGAAAACAACGGAGGACGAATGTTTCGGAGATCTGAGACACGATCCCATCATTTCACACACACACACACACACACACACACACACACACACACACACACACACACACACACACACACACACACACACACACACACACACACACACACAAGAGTACTTTGAAGAGCTGATGAATGAGGAAAATGAGAGAGAAAAAAGAGTAGAAGAGGTGATTGTTGAGGACCAGGAAGTAGCAAAGATTAGTAAGGGTGAAGTGAGGAGGGCATTGAAGAGGATGAAGAGTGGAAAGGCAGTTGGTCCTGATGACATACCGGTGGAGGTATGGAAGTGTCTAGGAGAGGTAGCAGTAGATTTCCTGACAAGAACATTCAACAAGGTCTTAGAGAGTGAGAGGATGCCAGAGGAATGGAGGAGAGTGCTGGTGCCCATTTTTAAGAACAAGGGAGATGTACAGAGTTGTGGCAACTACAGAGGGATAAAGTTAATGAGCCATAATATAAAATTATGGGAAAGAATAGTGCAAGCTAGACTAAGGGCAGAGATCAGCATTTGTGAACAACAGTTTGGTTCTGAGCCCCTTCTTGTTTGCTATGGTGATGGACAGGCTGACTGACGAGGTTAGACAAGAATCCCCATGGACTAAGATGTTTGCAGATGACATTGTGATCTGCAGTGAGAGCAGAGAACAAGTGCAGGGAAATCTAGAGAGGTGGAGGTATGCCCTGGAAAGGAGTGGAATGAAGGTTAGCCTCTGTAAGACAGAATACATGTGTATGAATGCCAAGGACCCAACAGGAACGCTGAGGTTGCAGGGAGCAGAGATAAGGAAGGTGGAGGATTTTAAGTACTTAGGCTCAACAATCCAGAGCAATGGAGAGTGTGGAAAAGAGGTGAAGAAGCCTGTGCAGGCAAGTTGGAATGGTTGGAGAAAAGAGTTCGGTGTGATGTGTGATAGGAAGGTATCGGCAAAAATGAAAGGAAAAGTGTACGGTGTTGAGGCCAGCGATGTTGTATGGGTTGTATGGGGAAAAGACAGGAGGCACAGCTGGAAGTAGCAGAGATGAAAATGTTGAGGTTCTCTTTGGGAGTAACGAGGATGGATAGGATCAGGAATGAGCACACCAGAGTTACAGCACATGTAAGACGTTTTGGAGACAAAGTCAGAGAGGCTAGATTGAGATGGTTTGGACACGCACAGAGGAGGGATAGTGAGTATATTGGTAGTAATATGCTAAGGTTGGAACTACCAGGCAGAAGGCCTAGAGGAAGACCAAAGGGACGATTCATGGACGTGGTGAAGGAGGACATGAAGGCAGTTGGTGTAAGAGAAGAAGAAGTCTGGAGTGGCAGAGAAGTATGTTAGAGTGGTGCAGGACATGTATGAGAGATGTAAGACAGTGTATATATATATATATATATATATATATATATATATATATATATATATATATATATATATATATATATATATATATATATATATGTGTGTGTGCAGGGTGTAAGTTAAATATTACATTTAACACCTTTCCAAAAATCAAGTAATGAAAAATAAAATAAAATTGGGTCAAATGACTGGTTGCAGTAGATACAGGCTAGTACTTAAAACCCGTCAAAATTATTGTCAAATAAATTAAGTAATAGATATGAAAAATGTTTTTCAAATGCATGTTCAGGAATGTTCATATAGTCCATCGTGCTCGGAAGGTATACCCAATTTTTGAGGCTCATTCCTGGCTGTCTGCAGAATGCCTTGTGCCAGTTTCATTTTCTGTTCTTATTTTTCAGAAATTTGTAAAGATGAATGCTTGAGTCTTTATCAATGCTTTGTGAACCATGAGGCGCAGCAGCAGTTAACTGGTATTTTGATTAACAATATAAAATAGCAAAGAATATAATCCGCATGGCTTGAATCCAATGGTGACTTCATTTTGTTTTGCCAACTGGAAGAATTCAGCTCACTGGACAATTTACAGGTCAATTTGTCTTTAAAAAGATCATTTATATTCTCAGAAATTTGCACATATGTGGACCTATGTGTACTGGGTTAAGTTTATTTGTTTATTTTTTGTGTAATGTACTGAAAAAAAATCCCCACATTAGTATTTTAATAGTTGCACTAATATAATTTGTAACAATTCTTTTATGCAGAAATTTGGATATGACTGATACGATTAAGAAAATTTGACTTGTAGCAGTTCCATATACACTGTAAAAAAGGAATGAAAATTAAATTAATAATATATAATGAAAGCACAAAACATAAAACATAGCATAACACAAAACATATACTTTATAAAAACATGCAAAATTATGATTCATACTAAATATAAGTTTTATGTAAACAGAAACAACAACATGATCTGATAGTTATCATCCACCTAAAATATACATTATATTATAAAGCTACGAAATATTAACTTGAGGCCATTAATGTGTTTGTAGGATATAATCTGTTTCATCCAGTTTTTAAATTAGTTTAGTTTGCCAATTTTTACATTCCATTTCGTTTCATGTATTCTACTGTTTTTATATATACAGTGATACCTCTGCTCACGAACATAATTGGTTCCCAGAAAGTGTGTGTGAGGCGAAAAGTTCGTCTTCCGAACATTTATTTCCCATAAGAAACCATTAAAATGAGAATAATCCGTTCCCAGGTCCCCATAAAACATAATTTTCTACTAAATAAGCCTTAAAACTACACAAAAATATACCTTATTTTATGTATAATAAATGTGCTATTGTATTGTAATTAAAGAAATAAACTGTACTGTATAATAAAGTCGTTTTATTTACCTTTGTGATGGTAGTTGATGGCTTGATGGAATGGAGTGGGAGGAGGAGAGAGGGAGGGACTTACTGTTTGGAAGGCGAGTTTGGAAACGCCTACTGTTTGGAAACACCCTTAGCCACACACGCACCCTTAATAGCTTCCTTGTTCTTAAGGATGGTGGTAGACTTAGCGTACTGGTACTGGGACGCTGAGTCACACAAACGCACACCTCGTTCGTGTTTTTCAATGATCTCCGACTGTGGTGGGGTCTTTTTCGGTCCCATAATAGCAAAAGTACACTCAATTATGGTCCAAAATGTCTATCAAACACAAACCACTTCCGCACTCAAAGAAAGGGGTGTGACGAACTGTGACGCCGTGAGCGTGCGTCAGCTTCTCGTGGCCGCCACCGTGGCGCTGTTCGACCGCGTGGTTTGATTCGTCCGCTGAAAACTAGTTCGTCAGCAGAGACAATATGCTCGCAAATTTAATGTTCTTGAGGCGAAAAGTTCGTGAGCTTAAGCGTTCGTCAGCGGAGGTTTTACTGTATATATATATATATATATATATATATATATATATATATATATATATATATATATATATATATATATATGTGTGTGTATGTGTTTGTGTGAGGATGTGTATGTAGATGGCTTGATGGATAACCTCATCAAACACTTATTGGCTGTGTTGACAACACACATGAAGTGTGAATTTGATCTATAAAAAGCTGTTAAATTTATGAATTACAAAATTCTGTTTTTATGAATTTTAAATGAAACTGTCAGACAGTGAACTGAATTTATTTTTGTTTTTGTGTAGAGTACCAAAGTACTCTTCATTTGCAATTTCAGTATTTCCCATGCTACCCATGCTACCAAAACCATACATGAGCTAATAAGTACTGGGGTGAAACACTTCTTCATTCCTAATAACCTGTACAGTGGTTGATGTGTGCTGATGATCCAGCAAATCAGATCACATTGTTCCAGTTTTCCATAAAGTAACCATAAATAGTGGATACTGCTCACCAAATTCAATAAAGAAAAAATTAAATGAAATAAAAACCAGTAAACAATGCAACATGTATCCGCTTTAGCAATACCTAAAGGAGTGCTCAAGTGCGTCATTACCTTTTAATGTCTCCATGGTTACACCGGACAGCAACCGGGCAGAGCAAGTCCAGCAGGACGCGATCTCTGAAAACAAGAACCAGGCAAGATTTCATTAATCATGCTTCCTTCATTCTTGGCTGTTTATAACTTCTTTATTAACATCTACAAAGAAAACAGTCAAGTCAGGTTTGTGGACTGGAGCAGCTTCACGATGGTGGACTTTTCGGGCAAGATGTGTTTACAGCAGAAAATGTTTGGTCTTTCTTTAAACAATTATTATTTTTTATAATAATTTTATAATAATGTACTTTAACACTCTTTATGTGCTTGACAATATTATACTGTTCAGAAACTATGATCATGTTTCCGAAGCACTTCTTCGGAATCCACATTAAACTCAATTAAACACAAATTTAATAAAAGTGTACATACATCATATATATATATATAGTAACTTTGAGGGTGGCAGTGGCGGCCTGGTGGTAAAGGGCACTGGATCACTGATCTTCAGGTTGGGGGGTTCAAGTCCCACTCTACACAAGGTTATCATTACCCCCCCACCACCACCACCCAGTGCAGCTAACTGGGTTATCAAAGGCCGGCCATGTCTCCCACTGTCTATGGTGACAGGCATGTAAAAGAACCATTGCTGACTTTCGCAAAGAGTAGCTGCATAGCCGCCAGTGTGTTTCTGCCCCTTTCTAAAGGGTTGTGTCAGGAAGGGCATCTGAAGTAAAAACCTATGCCAAATCAAACATGCAATGATTTACTGTGGTGAACCCAGAGAAAAAAAGGGAACAGCTGAAAGGAAAAGAAGAAGAATATATTAACTCCATCAAAAGGCACGATTATTATTACAATCCTTTTGGTTGAAAAAAAAAAAAAAGAAAGAGTCATAAACCTTGGCACGGGGGCGCCATTGTAGTGCACAGATTGGGGTGGAAGTGATATTGGAACAGTTGCCTTGGAATTGTTGAGCTTCAATGTATATCATTCATTCATTCTGAACCGCTTTATCCTAATTAGGGTCGTGGGTAGGCTGGCGGCCATCTCAACCGACTCTGGGTGATTGCAGAGTACATCTTGGACAGCTTGCCAGGCCATCGCAGCGCAGAAACACACTTATGGCTGCGCAGCCTACTTTTGACGAAAGTCAGCAATGGTTCTTTTACAGCCTCTCACGATAGACGGTGAGAGACATGGTTGGCCTTTGATAACCCAGTAGCTGCACTTCGCATTATATGTGTATATGTGTATATCATATGTCTATATGTGTATATTAGATGTAATGTGTATGTAAATGTAATGTCGTATTATGTGCTGATGTACTTAACCTTATTTTATTCAGAAGCGCAGTAATTTATATCTGATTTGTTCGTTAATACCTGTATACAGTAATTGTCGCTGGCTGTCTGCCTTCTGCGTGGGATTGATGTATCCACATCCTATTCTCCCAAGAATGAAACAATCTACAGATGGTGACTTTTTAAAACTCGCTAATCAGAATACTTCATTGATCCCAGAGGAAATTGTGTAAATGATAATGTAAACCACTAAGTAGATTTTAGCAGACATAAATACTGATGAAACAAATATACACATTTTCAATGTAAAGGAAAGTTGGAAGCTATATATTTAGGAACACGTCGTTGCTCGGGTTTCTGGCGTGTTCTGTGACGTTGCTTCTTGGACAGCAGACCTGCTCTTATTATTACAGGGGATATAATAAGCCCTGTGGCTGTGTGGATTGCAGCATGTGGGGTTAATGTAGCCTCTCCACAGGCCAGGCCATTAAAGCTTTATAACCCAATCACATCCTGGCCAGAGCTCCCACTTAGCCTGACACTGATGTCACCCTGACTAAGAAGAGTGGAAAATACACCTCTCATTCACCTCATTGGCAGAACTCTGTGTGGCCCTGGAAAAGTATTCAGCCATTATTCACCCTGATTTATATTTGGATGTACACTGTTACATCTAATCATCTGAGCTCTGTTTTGTAGGATGACTCAGCTTATTCTTAAGATGATTAGTCTCTGATTTTAACAAGCATCATTTCAACACTATTATGTGAAATATTTCTATATGTGAGACTGAAAAATAAACTCAGTTCCTGCTGTATGTTTTGAGGTATGCTTAAAAAATGCACTCGGCAAAGGACGGTCGAGTCAGAGGGTGGGGCTTGTGAAGGTTTATCATACTTTTTATTCAGTATATTTTTTGTTGTTGATTTTTTTGTTTAAAATTTAAACATTTAACCAGGTGCATGAATATATCTTCATTTTCTATATAATGTTATTACCTCCTAGGCTGACCCAGAGCAGAAACATGTGTCTTTGCACTGTCCTACGTTGCTTGCACATGTTACACTCGTGCATTTTATGTTGTAGGTTTGCTGTTCTAATTTCATTTATGAAGCACTGTGATCATGCAGGACCTTTTGTTTCCTTTGAACTGTGTACTGTTCCCCACACCACACACAAAACACACACTCACACAAATTCAGAGATGGCAATTTGCCACTCTAACACATTTAAAATGTCAAACTTAAAATGTGGCGATTTTGCATGTTTTAAAACTGTCTTTATAGTTTTGTATGTAAAACATTGCACAAAAACATAAAGTACATTAAACTTGACTACATTATAACAACAATGGGAAATAAGTAAGTTGCCATCATTGTTAGTCAGTATGTAACCAGAGTGGGTGATGTTATGTATATTAACACCAGCTACTTGGTGGTTGTTTACACTTGTATTTAGCACTCTGCACTTATAATAGTCTTCTTCTTCTTTTCCTTTCGGCTGTTCCCTTCAGGGGTTGCCACAGCAAACCATCCGCCTCCATCTCATCCTGTCCTCTGCATGTTCTTCTCTTGCTCCAATGACCTTCATGTCCTCCTTCACCACATCCATAAATCTCTTCTTTGGTCTTCCTCTAGGCCTCCAGCCTGGTCGTATCAACCTCAGCATCCTACTGCCAATATACTCACTATCCCTCCTCTGTACATGTCCAAACCATCTCAATCTAGCCTCTCTGACTTTGTCTCCAAAACGTTTTACATGGGCTGTCCCTCTGATGTACTCATTTCTAATCCTATCCATCATCGTTACTCCCAGAGAGAACCTCAACATTTTCATCTCTGCTACCGCCAGCTCTGCCTTCTGCCTTTTCCTCAGCACCACTGTTTCTAAGCCATACAACATCTCTGGCCTCACCACCGTCTTGTACACTTTTCCTTTCATTCTTGCTGACACTCTCCTATCGCACATCACACCGGACACTTTTCTCCAACCATTCCAGCCTGCCTGCACACGCTTCTTCACCTCTTTTCCACACTCTGCATTGCTCTGGATTGTTGAGCCTAAGTACTTAAAGTCCTCCACCTTCATTATCTCTGCTCCCTGTAACATCATCGTTCCTCCTGGGTCTTTCTCATTCACACACATGTATTCTGATTTTCTGATTTCCAGGGCATACCACCAACTCTCTAGATTTTCCTGCACTTGTTCCCTGCTCTAACTTCTTCTTTTCCTTTCGGCTTTTCCCTTCAGGGGTCGCCACAGCGAATCATCTGCCTCCATCTCACCCTATCCTTTGCATCTTCTACTCTTACACCAACGACCTTCATGTCCTCCTTCACCACATCCATGAATCGTCTTTTTGGTCTTCCTCTAGGCCTTTTGCCTGGTAGTTTCAGCCTCAGCATCCTATTACCAATATACTCACTATCCCTCCTCTGTACATGTCCAAACCATCTCAATCCAGCCTCTCTGACTTTGTCTCCAAAACGTCTTACATGTGCTGTCCCTTTGATGTGCTCATTCCTAATCCTATCCATCCTCGTTACTCCCAAAGAGAACCTCAACATTTTCATCTCTTCTACCTCCAGCTCTGCCTCCTGTCTTTTCCCCAGGGCCACTGTTTCTAAGCCATACAACATCGTTGACCTCAACAGCGTCTTGTACACTTTTCCTTTCATTCTTGCCGATACCCTCCTTTCACACATCACACCAGACACTTTTCTCCAACCATTCCAACCTGCCTGCACACGCTTCTTCACCTCTTTTCAACACTCTCCATTGCTCTGGATTGTTGAGCCTAAGTACTTAAAATCCTCCACCTTTCTTATCTCTGCTCCCTGTAATCTCACCGTTCCTCTTGGGTCCTTGTCATTCATGCACATGTATTCTGTCTTACTGAGGATAATCTTCATTCCCCTCCTTTCCAGGGCATACCTCCAGATCTCTAGATTTTCCTGCACTTGTTCTCTGCTCTCACTACAGATCACAATGTCATCTGCAAACATCATAGTCCATGGGGAATCTTGTCTAACCTTGTCTGTCAACCTGTCCATCACCATAGCAAACAAGAAGGGGCTGAGAGCTGACCCTTGATGTAGTCCCACCTCCTCCTTGAACTCTTGTGTCACACCGACAGCACACCTCACCACTGTCTTACATCTCTCATACATGTCCTGCACCACTCTAACATACTTCTCTGCCACTCCAGACTTCCTCATGCAATACTACAGTTCTTCTCTCGGCACCCTGTCATATGCTTTCTCCAGATCCACAAAGGCACAATGCAGCTCCCTCTGACCTTCTCTGTACTTCTCCATTAACATCCTCAAGGCAAACACTGCATCTGTGGTGCTTTTTCTTGGCATGAAACCAAACTGTTGTTCACAAATGCTGACCTTTGCCATTAGTCTAGCTTCCACTATTCTTTCCCATAACTTCATCGTATGGCTCATCAACTTTATCCCTCTGTAGCTGCCACAACTCTGCACGTCTCCCTTGTTCTTAAAAATGGGCACCAGCACACTTCTCCTCCATTCCTCTGGCATCCTCTCACTCTCTAAGACCTTGTTAAATGTTCTTGTCAGAAAATCTACTGCTACCTCTCCTAGACACTTCCATACCTCCACCGGTATGTCATCAGGACCAAGTGCCTTTCCATTCTTCATCCTCTTCAATGCCCTCCTCACTTCTCCTTTACTAATCTTTGCTACTTCCTGGTCCTCAACAGTCACCTCTTCTACTCTTTTTTCTCTCTCATTTTCCTCATTCATCAGCTCTTCAAAGTACTCTTTCCATCTTCCCAGCACACTTCTGTCATCAGTCAATACATTTCCCTCTCTGTCCTTTATCAATCTAACTTGCTGCACGTCCTTCCCATCTCTATTTCTCTGCTGTGCCAACCTGTATAAATCATTTTCTCCCTCTTTACTGTCCAACCTATCACACAAATCATGTTTGGCCTTAGCCACTGCTACTTTTGCCTTACACTGTGTCTCCCTGTACTCCTGTTTACTCTCTTCAGTCCTCTGAATGTCCCACTTCTTCTTAGCTAACCTCTTCCTTTGTACACACTCCTTCACTTCCTCATTCCACCACCAAGTCTCCTTATCTACTTTCCTTCCAGAGGACACACCAAGTACTCTCCTATCTGTGTCCCTGATCACATTTGCTATGGTTGTCCAGATGACTGGACAACCATAGCAAATGTGATCAGGGACACACCAAGTACTCTCCTATCTGTGTCCCTGATCACATTTGCTATGGTTGTCCAGTCATCTGGAAGCACTTCCTGACCACCCAAAACCTGTTTCAACTCCTGCTTGAAGACAACACGACCCTCTTCCTTTTTCAACTTCCACCACTTTGTCTTCTGCTCTTCCTTTGCCTTCTTCACCTTCCTCACCATCAGCGTCATCCTGCATACCACCATCCTATGCTGTTTGGCAACACTCTCACCCACTACTACTTTGCAGTCACTGACTTCCTTCAAATTACATCGCCTACACAAGATGTAGTCTACCTGTGTGCTCCTACCTCCGCTTCTATAAGTCACCCTATACTCCTGTTTCTTCTTGAAGAAAGTATTTACCACAGCCATTTCCATCCTTTTTGCAAAATTGATCAACATCTGTCCTTCTGTGTTCCTGTCCTGGATACCAAACCTGCCCATCACTTCCTCATCCCCACTGTTGCCTGCACCAACATGTCCACTGAAGTCTGCACCAATGACCACTTTTTCACCTCTGGGGGTCTTCTGCATCACTTCATCTAACTCACTCCAGAATCTCTCCTTCTCTTTTAGCTCACATCCTGTGTGTGAGGCATAAGCACTAACAACATTGAACATCACACCCTCAATTTCAACTATAAGAGTCTTCAACTTGAGACTCATCACTCTGCCTGACACTCTTTTCACTTCTAGAACATTCCTGACTCCTCCTTCAAGACTCATGACTCCTACTCCATTTCTCTTCCCATCCACACCATGATAAAACAGCTTAAACCCTGTTCCTAAGCTTTTAGCTTTGCTACCTTTCCACCTGGTCTCCTGAACACACAGTATGTCCACCTTCCTCCTCTGCATCATGTCAGCCAGCTCTCTATCTTTTCCTTGCATAGTTCCAACATTCAAAGTCCCTACTCTCAGTCCTAGACTCGTGCTTTTCCTCTTCTCTCTCTGCCTACGAACACACCTCCCGCCTCTCCTTCTTCAACATCTTCGACCAACAGTTGTCCAATTTCCACCAGCACCCTGTTGGCTAACAGCACTGATGGCGGTTGTTGTTAACCCGGGCCTCAACCGATCCAGTATGAGATTTGTCTTTACGGTTTGCATTTTGTAGTTTGGCAAAAGTTTTACGCCGGATGCCCTTCCTGTCGCAACCCTCTGCATTTCTCCGGGCTTGGGGACCAGCATAAGGGGGAGAGACACTGGTTAGTGCCCCCCCAGCCTCATGGCTGCATTCTGCACTTGTAATACTGATTACCTAAAATGCATTTTAAATTTGTAAAAAGGATAGTTTAGCTCTCTGAATGTTGGAACATGACATTATCGTATGCTATATTTATTTGCTTTTTGTTTTACTATATTCAAGATGCCATTTGTTAGCTACGGATCAAAGTGAGAAAATAATGCACAAATTCTTAAATCTGTGAACATTTGTGGTGAACGCACAAAACAACAAACAAACAAACTCACCAGCCTAGCACCATATTCTTCATCTTTGCAAAGTGACCCAAGTCAATCACAAATGGTCTAACTCTTATTGGAATGCATGTTCAATTGGACCTGTATCCATTTATGAACGGACCAAGTAATTTGTCTACCTTTCAGCCCATTTGATATTCCCACAAGCCCAAAAGACTAAGTGTATCATGCTCAATATAGGTCAAGATCAGACCTAGATTAGTCTGAGCAATTGTGTATATCAGATTAAAGTGGTGCCATGGAACAGTTATAATAGAAAATATAAGTATGAGTAGTTTTGGATAGATTGAAACACATTACCATCCTGCTTTGCCTCTGAACATGTAATTCTAAGATGAAGTACTGGACTTATCATTTATTTGATACTGAAGAAGATAGAGAAATCATTAAGTTAGTTGATATTTTGTGGCTATATGATTTGGGAACTGCTGCCAGTCTCACCAATGGAAACAAATGGTAGGATCCCCTGGAATTTCTTGGTGGCAGGCCCCAGTGCACAAGCCAAGTATTTACCATTCATTCAAAATGAAGTAGTAAACACTTCTGCATTACACTGAAGTGCAAATTCTACCTGGCACTTTCTGGTATTTTCCTGTCTACTGTTAAAACCTTTTTACTTTCTTTAAAATGCCATTCCACTGTTTTCTACAGGTATATTAAATGTACCACCATAGATGTGGATCACCTTAGAAAAAAGGGGGGGGGGGGATTGCAGCAAAGTTATTGTATTTTTCACACTTAAAAGCCCTTTAATCTTCAAAAATTTGATGTTGCACCTAATGATCCAGTGTGCTTTATGCATGGATGAAGCCGTGTGACTCCATCTCACGGACACCATCAAAACCCAAGTGAAGTAGACTAATTCAGAGTTTACTATCATTCTGGTGGATTAAACAAAGAACTCCAACCGCTTAGATATCGGTGTCAATAGGTCGAAAATTAGAGGAATCCGGGCTTTATGTCTAAATACCGACATTACTGCTATCCTAGTCAGGTGACTCGTTGAGTAATATGTGAGTGACTGGGAGACGTTTATGTCATACTTTTCCCACCTAATCGCTGTCTCTACCGACCATCTGTCTTGTTACCAGGATGCTTCTGTATCTCAGGACGCATCAGCTGGCTTAATGAGAGTCTCACATTCATCACTGGGATAAAGCACTACTACAGGTCTCCTCCTGAGACCTCGGCTTAACCTTCTTGAATTTACAGTTACACTGATACAGCTCCCTAAAAGTAATTACCTCCGTTCTGTAATGAACGCAATATTCAAGCTGCGAATGAGCGCCGTCATGTTTGGTACAATAATGATGCCATCGCTTTAAGGGCTAAGAGAAGTTTAGGTCATGACCTGGAAGACTTTCCACCTAATCGCCGTGTCTATTGATCTGCGACTCAATGTGCGAGGGAATAATAGATAGTAAAATTATATAATATAATGCAATAACAAAAAATAATAGCGGGATCCGAACTTTATGTCCAACTCAAGCAACTGTTAAACTCAGACACTGAAGATGAAGAATTTGATGGATTTGTGGAAGAGGAATGATTAGTGTAACAGTCTTGTGACTCCAGATTACTGCTAGATTTTAAAGACAGCCGGTGGACAGGGACGTGAGTGTGTCATTGTGTCTGTATTTAAATATATATACTAGGCTGCTACTTTTTCATGTCAGGTGTATCATACTATCCTGGTGTGAATAACTTTCCGATAACAAAACGCCCCTTTTTGTTTCATTGCTTGTACTGTATATCTGTGGTAAAGGTAATTCCTGAGTTTTCATTATAAACACTTGCATTGTCTTTCACAGTATGTTAGATTGTATTTTTTACATACATCCTTCAAACCTGGTCGGAACAGTGGAAAGAAGTCCAACCAGAAAATCAGACTTTTCAAGAATGCAAGTATAAAGTTTTCTTCTACGTTGGTTCTGCATGTCCGTCTGTTTGTAACTGTGACCATGATGATAAGTTAATATGGCTGTCTGCGTTATCTGGAATCAGCAACTCAGTCTGTACTAACAGGGATTAAACTCCAAGCTGTTGGAGATTGAAGTTTATTTTCTACACTTTGTGCAGTTCTGTATGTTTGCACTGTATTTAATTCCAACTCTCAGTTACAGTGTTTACATGATATCCATTTGTGTAATGCTACATGTAAATATGGAATATTCGCAGTAGAATAGTTAGGCTGGGTTGCCATGTGGATCTTGGTAAAGTAGATAATAACATGCATATTTCACATCTTATAGCAGAGCTTCAAAGCTATGAACTCGATTCTGTTGTCACGTCTGTTTACACATGCCCACTCAGGCAACCCATAGTGTGCACTGCTGCCATGCACTTACACTTAGAAAATCATTGTTTTTTATTCTTGAAGAGAAATAAGTTTTGGAATATCATTGTAAAGACAATATTATATTATGGCTGTTTTTTTTTTTTTTTTAATTTTCGGAGCTCCGCTTTTCGGCAGCACCACAATGTTTCTATTATTCTGAGCTTCGATTGAAAAGCAAGATAATTTACCCAACTGAAAAAATCCAGCTGTTCTGAACAGATGGTAGGTGGTGAGTACAAACTGGATTTTATTAACACTGGAGGTTGTAACCTGTCCATGTATTTAAAGGATACCTGTGGTGAATTAATATTCCTAGCTCTTTAAAATAATCATGTAGATCATCAGCAACATCAGTCCTTGCTTCTTGTCAAGTATGCACAAGTGCTGCCACATTATTACTACTAGGCAACATGTTGACTTCTTCAATGAACCTGCAAAGACCACTTCAACCAGAACTACTATTAGCATAACCTCCAGGTAGAACTACTTGGCTCAAAGCCCAAGCTTTTACATCTAATATCAGACACTATTCCTATGAAATTCCTTCATAAAAATTCAAAATATGACCCTGGACAGGAGCAGCGCCCCACCAAAAGGCACCAGTAAAAAGTAACAGCCTTTGGTACGTGGGGCTTGCTGCTAGTTTGCTTGCGCTGTACAACTCGGCCCAACAAGGTCACATCAATTCTGGGGGGAAAATAGTAGGTCTGCATTGCTTCAGCCCCCGCTAGTAATCCACAGTACAGTGCTTTTTATGGACATTTATGTTAACACGAGCTCTGTATCACTTAAACAAATTACATACACACAATTTTTCATGTAAGGATCATCAACACTGTTACTTTTTAACTTTCCCTTAACTTGTTGTATATTTACATTAAATAGTGAGACTGGAATAGGAAAAATTGCACGATAGGGAAAGGAAGCAGGAAAAAAAACACAACGCTAAAAATAATTGCAGAACAAGCCACAAGGGGCACCACAATTCTATATCATCTGCCAATAAAGCTTGGATTGGAAATTTTAGAGATTGCATTACCTTTTTGGAAGTCTGCACTCTCTGAGTACATTTCTAGTTCATTCATTCACTCAGTTGCCAAACTGCTTAATCCTATTAGATTTGCAGGGTGGCTGGAGCATATCTCAGCCGACTTTGGACGAGGGTGAGGTACACTGTGAACAGCTCATTAGCCCATTGAGGCCAACACACACACACACACACACACACACACACACACACACACACACACACACACACACACCCCTAGTGACAATTTGAAACAACCAACTAGCTTAATGTGCCTGTCTTTGGACTGACTGTGGGAGAAAACTGGAATACCCAGAGAAAGCACACACATACATTCACATAGCAATACCCTATGAACCTGGAACTCGAACCCAGGATTGTGAGGCAGACATGCTAACATCACCCTGCTGCCACAGATTATTTTTACATCATAAAAAATACATTCTTTACTTGAGTTGCTGTCATGTGGCTTGAGAAATGAAGCAGTACTGATGAAACTAAGTGTTTCAGGAGCATCATGTACTGATTAGGGAGATATTGACGTAGGTTGCACGGGTTGTATGAAAGCCTGAAAAACTCCCTAATTTACTAAACCAGAAAGAAATATTAGTTTACTATTTTTGACAGGAACCTGGTGGAGGATAGGAAATTTACAGTCAAATGAAACACAGAACTCAAACCAGCCATGCAAAACAAAGTACTGTACAGTATTTTGTAAGACTGCTTGGTTGTTGTTTTTTTTTTTTTAATGTTTTTGATTAAAACAATTTGTGTGTCTTTTAATATACTAATGAGGTCAAGACCATGGTTAGAGCCATAGTAGCAGAGCAGAAGAAGCAACTGCACTTGCCTCCCCCTTTAGCTACTTAGATGTCAAAACTGACTTTAATGTGAGTGGCAGTCTCTTCCCATGCAGGCTCTCTAAAGCTTCTATTCCTTACAAGGCCCTGCTGCAGGAGCATATACACTGCCTCAGTCTCTCTCACTCAGCACCTCAAATCAACCTACAGAGAAACAAGGGCAAGGGGGGGTGGTGGAGGGGAAGAGGGGGAGAGAGAGAGAGAGAGAGAGAGAGAGAGAGAGAGAGAGAGAGAGAGAGAGAGAGAGAGAGGTAGTCTTTTAATAGACTAAGAGCAGTTTGACTGAACATGGTGTCCTTACTTGATTTGTAAAGGGGCATGCTGTTAGAGAAAGAATAAATGTGATGCATCATTTGTGAGGTGCTGCTCTACCCTTATGCAGCTTGAAGGAATTGCCATGTTTATGTTGACATTTTAATCGCCAAGTGAAGGGCGGTGTCAGAGTTGTTTAGATTAAAGACTCTTAAATGGACACATATGGAAACTCCCAGCAGCTAACACTCCAACAATTCACCTTTTCACAAGCATGAAGCAAACTTGTCAACGTGTCCTACCATATTTATGGTCTGAGATTGTAGTGATGACGATATACAATACTGGGTGGTCCGGCACAGGTTAGAGAGAGCCAGCAGCTTGAAAAGAATGTTTATGACCATATGTTCCTAAGGACTGTGTGAAGTGGCGAGAAAAGCCAGCTGTATAGAAGTCAATATTCCCATGTAATTACTTTTGGTTTTGATTTGTTCTCACCTGCATGGTTTAACCTTAGGCAGCATTTGCTGGTTTATGGATATTTTCCACCTTTAATGGTCATCATCTAAACCTTCCTGAAATAAAGTTTCCACTGGTAGTTTGAATTTTTAACATTTTGAACATTTCTCTCCTAACAGATAAAGAAGTACAGGGTATATCGGGAAGTAAGAATAAGACAATATTTTGTCTTTTAGAGTCTTGGTTTTATTCAGTGCTCAATAACTATAGCCTAGCCAGGCAAATTAAATGCTGGACAAATACTGCTACATTCTGCCAGAGTACACAACTGGTTACATATTAGTTAGCATAGTGGTCACCATTTCCACTTCACAGCATAGCGTTTTTCTTTTTCACTTTGCATGTTCCGTGTTTTATTCAGTTAAACGGGTTTCCTGCCACAGTCCAAAGACATGCACATTGGGGTTTGCTTGTTCCAAATTGCCTCTAGGTGTGACTGCGATTGTGAATGGTTGTGTGTGTTGGCCCTGCGGTGGTCTGATAAGCTGTTCAGGGTGTACCCCACCCTCACGTAGAGTTGGCAGAGATATCCCAGTCTTCCCGTGACCCTCATGGGATTAAATAATTCAGTAAATAAATACATTTTTCTTGATTGGGATTTCCCTGGGAATTTGCCCAATTTTCTGTCATGAACCCTGGACCGGTTTCCTGACGTGTGCTTAAACTGATGAATCTAGAAAAAAAATGACAATAGCTGCTTCACTTTATAATTGCAGCTATTTCAAATATTTTACCCCTAATGCTAAAACTAACTAAGCTAACGTAATTGTAATTCATTTCGAAATTTCATCATAACACTCACAAACAAGAACAAAACCAAAGAACTCTTCTTTTTTCTCTTAAGCTTTTGACTGGTTGGAGCTCGATACCAGCAATACTGTATTCTTAACCATGAGAATACCGTAGGTCAGATTAAAACTGAAACTGTAATGGGCTAACTTATTAAAATACAGGGTTAGAGTTGAAGATGTAGATTATGTCATCGTATTCCAGAGTGTCTGGTAGTTCTCTTTACATTTAGTCTTTCAGATATGATTTTATGATTGCTGTTTAATTATAGATACACTAATCGTCAAGAAGCTGCTGCACTAAAATCCGACAGAAATGTTTCAGTTAACATAATGCAGTTTCAGTCAACAAATCTAAAATAGATGAGGTTCTGATTGTTCCTTACAGATCACTGGCAAATAAATTTGTTCCTTTTTATGTATTCTGAGAAGTGACACCCATATGAGAGCATTTTCTTTTTCTTTTGCTACACATTGTGCTTGTCTGTAATTAAAGTAGCTGAAAATTTAAAATTTTCTGAATATTCTTTCATCAAAAAAATATATGCAGTACGAGATGCCTTTTTTCAGAAAAGATCTGTCGGGCTCTGCATCATCTCTCTCATTCTACACTCCTAAACTAAGTACAGTACATAGATCAGCTCAAGAAAATACCACATTAAAACATTTTCTTTTTTCACTATTACAAATTAAATGGGACAAGTTAACACTCGAGGCTAAAAACAGATGGGAAACATTTAATATGAAGGAAAATGGAATTAATACTTTGAGGACCCCCTCATTCCCACCCACACGCCCTCTGTTGGTTTGGGCGGGGAGGGTGATCCATCACTGGGGCTGAGGTTACAAGGTAGACAAAAGCTCCATGGTGGTCGGGCTCCGGGGGTGGGTGAGACCTTGGCGAACTCAGACCTTCTCCTCCATGGAGGGCGTGTTGATGGAATGGAGGCGGTCCTCAAAGTATTCCCTTCATTTCCCAACAACATCGTAAGTCGAGGTGAAAAGCTCCCCACTTCTACTGTAAATAGTATTTGAGGAGAACTGGTCGTGTTCCAGGCCCTCCCCAAACTCCTCCCACACCTGAGATTTTGCATCAGCAACAGTTCAGCCTACAGCACATTTAGCCTGTAATTACCGCTCTGCTGTTTCAGGAGTCCCACAGGCCAATAAGACGTGATAGGCCTTTTTTTTCAGTTGGACGGGTCCCACCACTGAGTTCGGGGGTTA
Source organism: Plotosus lineatus (assembly GCA_024760905.1). Taxonomy (NCBI): domain Eukaryota; kingdom Metazoa; phylum Chordata; class Actinopteri; order Siluriformes; family Plotosidae; genus Plotosus; species Plotosus lineatus. The sequence continues at coordinate 24,691,225 of CM045730.1, forward strand.
CCACCACAACAGGCACAGATGACCTTCCAGCCACAGCTATGGGTTGCCACCTCAACAATGGAGGCATGAAAAATGGATGGCCCATTCCGATTCCATGTCCACCGACTCCTTTGGGATGTGGTTGTTATTCTGGCAGAGGTGGGAGTTAAAGGCTCCTCTGACCCCTTGCAGGCCCCTATCTACACACTTTGGGCCTGCAAGGTCTGGAGGGCGGCCTCCCCCTCCATTGAAGGCAGCTCACCACCAGGTGGTGATCGGTCAACAGTTCAGCTCCTCTCTTCATCCAAGTGTCCAGAACATGCGTCTGGTGACACGACTACAAAGTTAATCATTGAATTGTAGTCCAGGGTGTCCTGGTGCCAAATGCACTTATGGACACCCTTATGTTCAACATGATGTTTATAAGGAATCGTTTATGTTTATGTTATGAAATGTTTATAAGGATTCGTTATAAGGAAAAACTAGAATGGACATGTATCAAGACCATTCTGGGAACCAATAAGAAACAACCAGACATCACTGCTAGTGACGGTGTAGCATTTGCAAATGAGCTCAACGACTTTTATTCTTGTTTCGATGTACATGACTTTTCGGAAGAAAGAAGTGTTTTTCTGGACAACCTCATCGTCAGTGACAATCTTGAAATCTCTACTGACGACGTCAGAGAAACATTTAGGAATTTAAACTGTCGCAAGAGTGCCGGTCCAGACAATATAGCTCCTGTGATTCTTAAGGAATGCTGTGATCAGTTATGCGACATATTTCACGGTGTTTTCCAAAAAACTCTGCTACATCATCAGATACCGGTCATATGGAAAACATCTCACATTGTTCCACTTCCGAAGATACCAAATCCCAGAGTGTGTAATGACTACCACCCAGTTAGAATTATGTCTGTAGCCTTGAACGGATTGTTAAAAAGCTACTAATGCGAGAGGTTGATGACCAACTCGATCCACTCCAGTTTGCCTACCGACAGAGAAGGGGAACAGACGACCCTACGCTAACCCTCCTGAACCTCATCTACAAACATCTAGAATCCAGTGGTGTATACGTTAGAATCCTTTTTGCTGACTTCTCATCTGCTTTTAATACTATTCAACCCCATCTGCTTCTGTCGAAACTTTCCAATTTGTGTGTAAACAGTAACTTAATCGGATGGATTAACGCTTTCTTGATTGACAGACCTCAGTGTGTTACTGTAAATGGAATGAAGTCCTCCATTGCGAGCCTGTCCACAGGAACACCACAAGGTTGCGTTTTGTCACCCATTCTGTTTATCATTTACATCAACTATTGTGTCAGTAAGGCAACAAACTGTTTTAACATCAAATTTGCTGATGATGCTGCTATCGTTTCACTTCTTAAATCTGCTGACCTTGACCATAAAAATGAGGTCTACAACTTTACAAATTGGTGCAAAGATAACGTTCTGATCTTAAATACTAAAAAAAAAACAAAGGAAATGATTATATATTTCAGGAATTTATGTAATTCTTTGGACCCTGTTTCAATCAACATTGGACATATTGAAATTGTGAACACATACAAATATTTAGGCACTGTTCTTGATTCAAAATTATCCTGGAATGATAATGTTGATTATGTGCACAAGAAAGGTCAGCAGAGGTTGTTCTTCCTTCGTCGTTTAAACACTTTTAGAATTGATCGTTCACTCATGGTTCTTTTCTATAAGACTTTTATACAAAGCATCGTAACTTTTAATCTACTTTGTTGGTTTGGTAACCTGTCTGTTCAAAACAAAGCTAAACTGAACAAAATTGTTAACACAGCAGGAAAAATCATTATCTCACAATCAGTAAGTTTTATTAGCCAAATTTCAGAGCAGCAAATCGTCAATAAAGTGCAGAAAATTGTAAATGACAGTTCGCACTTTCTCTTATTGTGCTTTTGAATTTCTTCCACCAGGACGCCGTCTGTGCATGCCGATAGCCAGAACAAACAGTTTCCGTCATTCTTTTGTACCAGCTGGTATTCGTTGTTTTAATGATTGTTAATCATTCTCATTACTTATTTGCCATCTTATCACTATGTAGCTTATTTATACAAACTGTGTTTCGCTTCTTTACCTAAGCTTATTAGTCAATCTTTTAGTGCTCTTTGGACAATATTTATTTAGACAATATTTATTTATTTGTGTATGTTTTTAGTATTTGTTGAAATATACGTTGTGTTTTGGTGTTTTGTTGTATACTATGTGTTTTACGATGTTACCAAAATTTCCCCTGGGATAACAAGGTATTATCGTATCGTATCGTATCTTATCTTATCTTATCTTATCTTATCTTATCTTATCTTATGTTTGTGATGGGCAAACCGTGACAAGCACAGAAGTCCAACAATGAAACACCATTCAGGTTCAGACTGGAGAGGCCACATCTACCGATCACAATCTTCCAGGTCACACTATCGTTGCCCACATGGAAAAGTCTGCCAATACAACGTGGGAGTCTGCACGGGGAGTGTTCTCCAACTCACCCCGTGAAGACTCCCAAACGGGTGGGTACTCTGAAATGTCATTTGGTGCATAATCATAAACAACAGTCAGGACCCCACCCAAATGTGGAGGGAAGTTCCCCTTTCATTAACCGGGGAAAACCCCAACATGCTGGCACTGAGACGGGGAGCAACAAGGATGCCCACACTGAATCACCACCACTCCCCATGAGCAACTCCTGAATGGAATAAGGTCCAGCCCCTCTCAAGATGGGTGGTTCCAGAGCCCAAGCTATGCATTGAGCTGAGTCCAACACTATCTAGTCAGTATCTCTCTACCTCAAACAGCAGCTCAGGCTATTTCTCCACCAGAGAGGTGACATTCCATGTCCCAAGAGTCAAAGTCAGTAGGCAAGGATTAGTCTGACAGAACTCATGCCTTCAGATGCTACCTAACTCACAGTGCACCCGACCCCTAAAGCCCTTCCCACAAATGGTGGGTCCATGGGAGGGCAGACCCATATCTCCTTTTCGGGCTGAGAAAGGCCAGGCAGGAGCCTGACCATTAGACCCTAGCCTTCAAACCCCTCCCCCAGGCCTAGCTCTAGAGGGGGGGGACCCCTGGTGACCTGTGTCTGGGTAAGGGAAACTGTGTTCTTATGTGTTTCTCCATGGAGCTTTTTTGAACCATGCTTTGTCTGGACCTTCACCTAGTACCTGTTTTCCTTGGATGACCCTTTCAGGTGCATAATGCTCCCAACAAAATAACTCCTAGGATCATTAGGACACGCAAACGCCTCCACCACAATAAGGTGGCAATTCGAGATTGTCCAAACATATAACTGTCCTTAAATTACTCCCTGAAAAAATCATATAAACCATGTATTTTTGGCAACTGGAATGTTTTACAATGCTGAGGAGCATGAAAGACCATAATTTTTAATCTGGTAGATTTTGTGAGTTAAATAGAACTGAATTTTTTTAGGTTCCTATTCTACAAGCCTTATCCTTGCCAATATATGAAGGTAGGCACTTGAAACAGACTTGTGAGAGAGCAAAGAGAAAGAATAGTCATGTTAGTTGTAACTTGGAAGTTGGAACCTTTACTAGCTTGTAAACAACTAAAGGCCTATTACACTGGCTATTTTTAATGTTCTTGAGTTCACCATAATGAGAAGACTGAAGAAAAGTGGTGTACATGGCAGGATAGCAAGGAGAAAGCCCTGCATGTAGTCAGGGTCTGCTGGAAACATTTTGGTGGAGTCTCCTGTGAAAAGGGTCTTTAACTCCCACCTCTGGCAGAGCTACAACCACATCTCGAAGGTGTGTAACATGGGATCCAAATGGGCCATATTTTGTGCCTCTGTTGTTGAGGCGGCAGCACATAGCTTTGGCTGGAAGGCCACCTGTGCCTGTTGTAGCGGTAACCCCCGGCACCCGGTGGTGGACACCTATAGTGAATGGAGCCATCCAGCTGAAAAAGTCCATTGCTCTAGATTGTTGAGCCTAAGTACTTAAAATCCACCTTCTTTATCTCTGCTCCCTGTAAGCTCACCGTTCCTCTTGGGTCCTTCTTGTCCACACACATGTATTCTGTCTTACTGAGGCTAACCTTCATTCCTCTCCTTTCCAGGGCAAACCTCCATCTCTATAGATTTTCCTCCACTTGTTCTCTGCTCTCACTACAGATCAGAATGTCATCTGCAAACATCATATTCCATGGAGATTCTTGTCTAATCTCGTCTGTCAGCCTGTCTATCACCATAGCAAACAAGAAGGGGCTCAGAGCTGATCCTTGATGCAGTCCCACCTCCACCTTAATCTCTTCTGTCACACCAATAGCACACCTCACCACTGTCATACATCTCTCATACATGTCCTGCACCACTCTAACACTTCTTTGCCACTCCAGACTTCCTCACGCAATACCAAAGTTCCTCTCTCGGCACCCTGTCATATGCTTTCTCCAGATCCACAAAGGCACAAAGCAGCTCCTTCTGACCTTCTCTGTACTTCTCTATTAACGTTCCTCAAAGCAAACACTGCATCTGTGGCACTCTTTCTTGAATGAAACCAAACTGTTGTTCACAAATGCTGACCTCTGCCCTTAGTCTCGCTTCCACTATTCTTTCCCATAACTTCATCGTATGGCTCATCAACTTTATCCCTCTGTAGTTGCCACAACTCTAGGGCAGTGGAGGTCTAGTGGATAGGGCGCAGGATTGCTGATCCTAAGGTTGGGGGTTCAAGTCCCCACAGAGTTGTCACTGTCCCCCCAGTGCAGCTAACTGGGTTATCAAAGGCGGGCCATGTCTCTCACTGACTATGGTGAGAGGCATGTAAAAGAACCATTGCTGACTTTTGTAAAGAGTAGGCTACAAAGCCGTCAGCGTGTTTCTGGGGACAAGTAGCAAGCGTTGCCGCGTTCCGGTTAATCTGCTCCAGAAGAGACCAATTGCTACACTACCCTACGGGGATAAGATATGATGATGATGATGATGATGCCACAACTCTGCACATCTCCCTTGTTCTTAAATATGGGCACCAGCACATTCCTCCTCCATTCCTCCGGCATCTTCTCACTCTCTAAGACCTTGTTGAATGTTCTTGTCAGAAAATCTACTGCTACCTCTCCTAAACACTTCCATACCTTCACCGGTATGTCATCAGGACCAACTGCCTTTCCACTCTTCATCCTCTTCAGTGCCCTCCTCACCTCACCCTTACTAATCATTGCTACTTCCTGGTCTTCAACGGTCACCTCTGCTACTCTTTTTTCTCTCTCATTTTCCTCACGCGTCAAAAATGAACAAAAAATATAAAACATTTTAATCAACAAGCACCACACACCAATAAAATACAATCCTGAGCAATTCGCCAAATCCATACTTATGTATATAGCTGACCAAGTACTTATAAACGACTTTAAGAGTCACCAAGGCTCATCTTAACTACATCAAAATATCTGCATAAACTCACTATACAAGAACTATAAATATTACATTCCCACTGGCCTGTTTTCATTTCCACCACGGAGGTGTGTGCACTTGAAGTAGTCCTCGAGTAATATAACCAGGGATTACAGTGCTGTAATAAATCCCTCGGGTGAGAGCCACAGGTAGATCCAGCGTTTAGTCACACAGTTTATGATTTCAATCCTGTTGTTGGCAGTCTTGTAAATTGAATATTATCACAGTTCTTTAATCCAAGGCTCTGTTTGTAATCCAGTGATGAACAGTGTCCTTCAGGTGAAGTGATTACAAAAATGCTGGGTTTTGTTTCTCTGTACTAGTTGTGGCACTGTTTATTCAGTTTTTCTCCATCCCCCTTCTTCCAAGTTGACATTCACCTTTCAAATTTTTCTAGTCTTTCCTCTTTTCTGATAGGCTTTTCAAAGCTCTGTCCCTGGCGTGCAAGTTAACAAATTGGTGTCAATACAAATCACCATATAAAACTGGGCTATTCAATTAACAGGACCAGCCCACGAGACACTTTGCACTGGCACCTTAAGCTGGCTACTCTATTATTTTTTTTTTTAAATGTGTATTCAATCATTAATTAAACCTCTCCTCCCTGAAGTCAATGTATTTTTGAATGATTCTCTGTCACAACTGTTTCTTGCCAGATTAGCCCCGCTTTATTGTGGCACAAGCTGCTGTCACGAACCAATCACTGTTTGAGGCATCTGCCCTTCAGGTGTTTTTCTGGCTGATACTGTTCTTATTGTTAGTGCAATAGCCCGGTAACTTGGACAAAACGTCTCTTTTACACTACAAAAAAACAAGAAGTTGATTGGCAGAATAGGCAGATTAACAGTGAAAAGACAGAGAAGTGTTTTTTTCTGTCTGCTCAAAGACTCTGTACTGTATCTGCTATGCAGTGAGAGAGCATATATCAGTATGTAAGCAATATAAATTCAGAAAGTATTTTAAACCCAGGCTAAGCTGACCTGATTGTCCAGCTGGGTTCTAATGCTCAACCAACACTTTATAGTGCTCATGTTTTGGTTCACACATGAAACACCATTAAAACTCATAATCGCACGCCTCTCACTCCGTGCATGCGCATCACTGTCTGCATGTTGCTCTGACAACATACACACCTGACTTCACTGCTCTTACTTAATCAACATATCATTTCTCTCATTAGATGTCAAATGTTGTTGACTAAATCAGTAATTTAACAGTTCTGTTCATTAAATTAGTAATTAGGATTGATTTGAAGTGGATGTTGTCTGTTAAAGTTCATTCATTCAATCATTTTCTGAACCGCTCAATCCGAATTAGGGTCGCGGGGAGGTTTGGGCCTATCGCAGCCGACTCTAGGCAAGAGCAGAGTGCACTCTGGACAGCTTGCTAGGCCATCGCAGCACAAAAACTCGTTGACGGCTAAGCAGCCTACTCTTGACGAAGACTAGACACGAAAAGCGTACACTTAGCGAAAGTCAGTATCTATTCTCTTACATGAGCCTCTCACCATAGACAATGAGAGATATGGTCGGTCTTTGATAACTCAGGTAGCTCCACGACAACCTGTTGAGAGTGAGGCTTGAACCCTCAACCTTGGGATCAGTGACGTGAAATGATTGCTCAGCGTGACATATATTACTATTTGAATGTAGAAATGCTTCGGGCCTATATCTTCTTTTCCTTTTGGCTATTCCCTTTTTCTCAGGGGTTGCCACAGCGAATCTGTGATTCGCCTGTTTCATTTGGCATACGTTTTTACATCAGATTCCCTTCCTGACACAACCCTTTAGCAAAGGGCAGAAACACGCTGATGGCTTTGCAGCCTACTCTTATCGAAAGTCAGCAATGGTTCTTTTACATGCCTCTTACCATAGACAGTGAGAGACATGGCCAGCCGTTGATAACCCAGTTAGCTGTACTGGTTGGACAGTGACAACCTTGTGGCGTGTGGGACTCGAACCCACAATCTTAGGATCAGCGATCCACCACCTTTTACCACCAGGCAACCACTGCCACAATAGAAAAATTAGAGTATAGAGCAAAAATTAAAGTTAACTTTGAAAAATTAGTATTTATATTTGAGTGGTGATGCAAAGTACCCCCAGAGTGATGCAGAGTACCCCCAGAGGTGAAAGAGTGGTCATTGGGGCAGACTTCAATGGGCATGTTGGTGCAGGCAACAGTGGGGACGAGGAAGTGATGGGCAGGTTTGGTATCCAGGACAGGAACACAGAAGGACAGCTGTTGATCGATTTTGCAAAAAGGATGGAAATGGCTGTGGTGAATACTTTCTTCCAGAAGAGACAGGAGCATAGGGTGACTTATGAAAGTGGAGGTAAGAGCACACAGGTAGACTACATCTTGTGTAGGCGATGTAATTTGAAGGAAGTCAGTGACTGCAAAGTAGTAGTGGGTGAGAGTGTTGGCAAACAGCATAAAATGGTGGTGTGCAGGATGATGCTGCTGGTGAGGAAGGTGAAGAAGGCAAAGGCAGAGCAGAAGACAAAGTGGTGGAAGCTGAAACAGGAAGAGTGTCGTGTTGTCTTCAAGGAGGAGTTGAACCAGGTTTTGGGTGGCCAGGAAGTGCTTCCAGATGACTGGACAACTACAGCAAATGTGATCAGGGAGACAGGTAGGAGAGTACTTGGTGTGTCCTCTGGAAGGACAGTAGATAAGGAGACTTGGTGGTGGAATCAGGAAGTGCAAGAGTGTGTACAAAGGAAGAGGTTAGCTAAGAAGAAATGGGACATAGAGAGGACCGAAGAGAGTAAACAGGAGTACAGGGAGACACTGCGTAAGGTGAAAGTAGCAGTGTCAAAGGCCAAACAGAGGACGTATGATGACTTGTATGCTCGATTGGACAGTAAAGAGGGAGAAAATGATTTATACAGATTGGTACAGCAGAGAAATAGAGATGGGAAGAACGTGCAGCAAGTTAGAGTGATTAATGACAGAGGGATAAAGTTGATGAGCCATACGATGAAGTTAAGGGAAAGAATAGTGGAAGCAAGACTAAGGGCAGAGGTCAGCATTTGTGAACAACAGTTTGGTTTCATGCCAAGAAAGAGCACCACAGATGCAGTGTTTGCCTTGAGGATGTTAATAGAGAAGTACAGAGAAGGTCAGATGGAGCTGCATTGTGCCTTTGTGGATCTGGAGAAAGCATATGACAGGGTGCCGAGAGAGGAACTTTGGTATTGCATGAGGAAGTCTGGAGTGGCAGAGAAGTATGTTAGAGTGGTTGGTGCAGGACATGTATGAGAGATGTAAGACAGCGATGAGGTGTGCTGTCGGTGTGACAGAAGAGTTCAAGGTGGCGGTGGGACTGCATCAAGGGTCAGCTCTGAGCCCCTTCTTGTTTGCTATAGTGATGGACAGGCTGACAGACGAGGTTAGACAAGAATCTCCATGGACTATGATGTTTGCAGATGACATTGTGATCTGCAGTGAGAGCAGAGAACAAGTGCAGAAAAATCTAGAGAGGTGGAGGTATGCCCTGGAAAGGAGGGGAATGAAGGTTAGCTTCAGTAAGACAGAATACATGTGTATGAATGCCAAGGACCCAACAGGAACGCTGAGGTTACAGGGAGCAGAGATAAGGAAGGTGGAGAATTTTAAGTACTTCAGCTCAACAATCCAGAGCAATGGGGAGTGTGGAAAAGAGGTGAAGAAGCGTGTGCAGGCAGGTTGGAAAAGTTGGAGAAAAGTGTCCGGTGTGATGTGTGACAAGAAGGTATCGGCAAGGATGAAAGGCAAAGTGTACAATACAGTGTTGAGGCCAGCGATGTTGTATGGTTTAGAAACAGTGGCCCTGGGTAAAAGACAGGAGGCAGAGCTGGAGGTAGCAGAGATGAAAATGTTGAGGTTCTCTTTGGGAGTAACAAGGATGGATCGGATCAGGAATGAGTACATCAGAGGGACAGCACATGTTAGAGGTTTTGGAGACAAAATCAGAGAGGCTAGATTGAGATGGTTTGGACATGTACAGAGGAGGGATAGTGAGTATTTTTGTAGTAGGATGCTGAGGTTGGAACTACCAGGCAAAAGGCCGAGAGGAAGACCAAAGTGAATATTTATGGATGTGGTGAAGGAGGACATGAAGGTAGTTGGAGTAAGAGTAGAAGATGCAAAGGATAGGGTGAGATGGAGGCGGATGGTTTGCTGTGGCGACCCCTGAAAGGGAAAAGCTGAAAGGAAAAGAAGAAGATATGAGTGCAAGTTGTAAATAAAACAGAGAGGTGACGAGTTGACATTCTTAGGAGAGCAGATTAAGGCTGATAGTCAGATACATCATGAGTTGAAAGCAAGATTACAGACGTTTGCACAGAATGATTTGTTTACACTCTCTTGAAGATTGACAAAAAAGAACATAAAACATACAACACTCTTAAGACTAGTTCTTCTTCACAGTACTGAAGACTTTGACAAAGAGGATGGAATCCATGATCAGATCTGCTGGCATGAGAATCATAAGATTAATTTCTTCCTTCCTATAAACAGCTCATCTTTAACTAAACAGAACACAGCCATTAATGGCAAAACTATACCCCAATTATCTGGTTCTTCTCTTTTTAATGTTATTCTTTTTTTAAACTAATCCTTTTATCATTCCTTGCTTGAACTAAGATACACATGCAGCTTTCTTATCATACATGCTATAAGTACTGAACTAGTCTGGGAGGAGTCTTACTCTAGAGAAAGTGTGACAGTGGCTGATCTGTATTTTTGGCCATGTTTTCTGATGTATTGCATATTTATGTTGCAATAACATTTAGGTTGTAATAGACGCCACTGATTTCTCCTCGTTCTTAATAAAGTTATAAAAGCAGGAAGGAATAATTGTGTCCTAGTTTCCTATTAAATAGATGAAAAGTAGAGCCCTGAAGACACTTTGGTCTTTGTCTGCATTATAGCTGCAGTAGGATTCAGTCCAACAGCACAGGCCTTCTTTTGAGAACACCTCCACCTGCAGCATGGTAAAGGTACAGTTGTTAAATGCGATTAAAAACAAAATAAAGATAAAAGCCTACAATAGCCATTCACTATCTATCTATCTATCTATCTATCTATCTATCTATCTATCTATCTATCTATCTATCTATCTATCTATCTATACTGTATATATCTATATATATGGGCTGACAGAAGAGGAACCCATTGTAGTCTAGCTTTGGTGTGTTGTACAGTATGAGTTTCCTTTCTTCAACTTTTCTTAAAATGTTCAATTTCTCATTCTGCACAAACTATAGAGAATATTGCTTCATAGCAGTTCCACCAGATCAGTAGGTAATGTATAGACTCACACTCACCTGTCGCATACCACCAAGCTTACTACAATCAAAGTCAGTACAGTACTGTACTTCATTCTTTATGGTGCATAATGTGACTGATATGCTTAGAACTGCTTAGAAGCAGTTACAGAATACAGATACAGGGCAGTGTCAATGGTGGAAAAGATAAGTGTATTTTTATTTTCCTTTCGGCTTTTCCCCTTTATCAGGGGTCGCCACAGTTGTGTCAGCACAGGTTTTTTTTTTACGTCGTATACACACACACACACACACACATATATATATATATATATATATATATATATATATATATATATATATATATATATATATATATATATGTATGTGTGTGTGTGTGTGTATATATACAGGCCCCTTACTTACGAAACCCCAAAAATTCCGGGTTACGAAAAACATTTTCCTAAGTTTTCGGCCCCGGGATACGAAAACAACTTCCTCTTACAAAAAGCACCATATGTGCCATTCAAAATTCAAACGCGGCAATCAAAATTTCACATGACGTGCGAATTGCTCTCTCATTGGCTGTCTCCCAACATCCTGGCCCGCTGGCCTCCCATTGGCTAGGAGGGATGACGCAGCTGAAAACAAACTATACATATACATACACTCGGCCCTCCACTTACGAAATCAATCCGTTCCAGAGCCTTTTTCGGAACCTGGAGGTTTCTTAAGTAGAAGCACATTTTACATGTAAAATGCGTGATTCGTTCCAAGGCTCCCATGACTACCCCATAAACTCTTTAAAAATGATAAAAGTACACCAATTTTGTATGAAATATGTACGAAATATGTGTTAAAAGTAAAAGAAAATTATTTATTAAACCATTTAAACATTTTATTAACATATTAAACCATTTTATTAACATATTTATTAATTAAACCATTATTAAACATTTTTTTATTAACGCACACACAAACACACAGACACACACACACGCAACACTGTCTCTCTCTATCTCTCTCTCTCTCTCTCTCTCTCTCTCTCTCTCACACACACACACAGACACACACACACACACACACACACACACACACACACACACACACACACACATACACAAAACTCTCTCTCTCTCTCTCTTTCTCTCTCTCTCTCTGGTGTGTTTTGTGGAGTGGCGTGTTTTGCCGAATGCAGGCTCCGCCCTCATGCAGCATGCAGCCGAAAGGAACTTTTGAGTGTTGTATTTAAAGCGGAATTACAGTACCTGTTTGAAAGAGCTGAGGTACGGATTCAATATTAGCTTGGTTCCTCGAGAGATCAGAGGTCCGGATTAAATATTAACTTGCTTCCTTGCGAATTCGGAGGACTTGTCCCACGGAGCCCTCTGCTTTTCACTGTATCTCTGCTTTTAATGTCTCCTTCTGCTTCAATATCGTTCCGAAATAATCGCCTCCATCACTGTATCTCCGCTTTTAAGGTCTTCTTCTGCTTCAATATCGTCCAGATTGTAGAGGGGGTTTCGGCCATACTTTGTGATTTCGCTCAACCGCATCACACTTTCGTATTTTTTTATTATCTCCTGCTTCACTTCGATTGATAACGGAGCCTGCTTCTTCTTTTCTGTGTCACTGGGAATCACTTTCTTGGGGTCCACGATGGATAACAAAATATAATGCTGCAATGATCAATCTAAAAAAAAACTCACGAGCCAACAGTCCTGTTCAACTCTCCCTCACACGTGTGATAAACAGGAAGTATGGGTACAGGAAGTATGGGTACAGTTCAGCTCCCTCCTGGCCAATGGGAGACCAGTGTGGTGGGATGTTGGGAGACAGCCAATGAGAGAGCAACTCGCACATTGTTTGAATTTTTGAATGGCGCGTTTGAATTTTTGAATGATGCGTTTGGCGCTTTTTGTAAAATGAGGTTGTTTTCGTAAAAAGAGGACAGAGATTTAGGAAAACGTTTTTCAAAACATGGATTTTTCGTATTCAGAGGTTTTCGTGAGTAGAGGGCCGACTGGATATATATATATATATATATATATATATATATATATATATATATATATATATATATATACAGACCCTCCCCGACTTACATTTGAAATTGGTTCCGGACGGCCGAATGTAAGTTGAAAGTGAACGTAAGTTGTTACTGTATGTTCCAGTGACGTATGACGCTCATACTGCATTATACATCCATAAATACTATTACTGTATCTCATAAAACACCCCTAAATCAATTATTATAAACATAACATTGTAAAATAATATCAAATATATCAAATAATATCAGCATTAATTTCAAATAAATTAAATTCAAGCAAAATAATTTCAAATAGATAAATTTTAATCAAATTCCCTGATCAAATATCAAATACAGTATCAAATATAACCTTTAACATTCTCTATGATACGATTTTTCTGCTTGTAAATAGTTGTAAATAGCTGCGTCACATTACATGAAACTGAGCGGTGTCACTTTACTTGAAGCTTAAAACAGCCAATCAACGCTTACAATATGTGAGGTGCTCAACACCAAAAGTAGTTTACTTATTTTGTGCTTGAGACAAAGCGCGGGTTATACGGACTTCTGGTCTTTCACGTGAGCAAGAGTGACGTTGAATACTGGTTGAATACTAGTACTCAGCCTGCACTGATGTGAATCACCAGCAGAGCGGACAGTTCTCTTTCTTTGCTGGATTCAGGTTTTCATTCATTTTACAACTCTCTTTGCTTAACTGAGTATGCATGGTAGATTGCGTCAATCCGAGCAGATAGTTAATTCATCTCTGTGTATGAGACTTGCACCCATGCTAATAGGTTTCCGCTTCTGACCAACCATATTTGCTTAGGGTTACAAAATTCCGCAAAAACAGTGTAAACACAAAGATCACAGACACGATATCTTAACACAAGGGTAACACGCTATATATATATGTGTATATATGTATATATATATATATGTATATATATATATATATATATATATATATATATATATATAGAGAGAGAGAGAGAGAGAGAGAGAGAGAGAGAGGATTTTCTGAGTAGATCCTTCCGTAGGAGAGTGCTCAATACTTTTTGGTAGAGCAAATAAACAAAAATAAAAGGACAGGACAAAGACTTTCTATTGAAATTCCATTTATCACTACAGATCTGTTTCGAGGGGTGGTGAAACCTTGTGAAAAAAGGTAAGACCTTTGTAATCATTCTTCTATAATCACCTGAAGAGAGAGGATGGTTTCACCACCCCTCGAAACAGATCTGTAGTGATAAATGGAGTTTCAATAGAAAGTCTTTGTCCTGTCCTTTTATTTTTGTGTATATATATATATATATATATATATACACACATACACATACATATATATATATATATATATATATATATATATATATATATATATATATATATATATATATATATATATAAAACAATGTATATAACCTGGGAAGAAGGAGGGGCACGTTCAGTCTGTCGTTTGTACACAATAGATGCAGCGTCATTATGTCAGCGTACTTATTAGGTATGTCTAAACTCAAAATTTGAAAAATTAAAAAAAACAAAACAAAAAAAAAAAAAAAAAAACGTAAAATTGAAAAAATGTAAAACAGATGAATGTAAGTCGGGAGCGTCTGTGTGTGTATATGTATATATATATATATATATATATATATATATATATATATATATATATATATATATATATATCTTCTTCTCCTTTTGGCTTTTCCCTTCAGGGGTTGCCAAAGTGAATTATCTGCCTCCATCTCACCCTATCCTTTGCATCTTCTTCTCTTACACCAACTACCTTCATGTCCTCCTTCACCACATCCATGAATCGTCTCTTTGGTCTTCCTCTAGGCCTTCTGCCTGGTAGTTCAAACCAACCTCAGCATCCTACTACCAATATACTCACTATTCCTCCTCTGTACATGTCCAAACCATCTCAATATAGCCTCTCTGACTTTGTCTCCAAAATGTCTTACATGTGCTGTCCCTCTGATGTGTTAATTTCTGAGCCTATCCATCCTCGTTACTCCCAAAGAGAACCTCAACATTTTCATCTCTGCTACCTCCATCTTTGCCTCCTGTCTTTTACCCAGGGCCACTGTTTCTAAACCATACAACATCGCTGGCCTCAACACTGGCTTGTACACTTTTCCTTTCATTCTTGCCGATACCTTCTTATCACACATCACACTGGACACTTTTCTCCAACCATTCCAACCTTCCTGCACACGCTTCACCTCTTTTTATATGTAGTAAGAGAGCAACAGAGAGAGAGAGAGAGAGAGAGAGAAATGAATATAATAGATAAATATATGTATTTACAGAGGCGACACAGTGGTGTAGTTGTTAGCCTGGCCTGGGTTTGATTCTCAGTTCAGGTGTTTCTGTATTGAGTCATGTTCTCCCCATGTTTGCATGGGTTTCCTCTGGTTTCCTACTGCAGTCTGAAAGCATGCGCAGTAGGCTAAGTGACTCTTTTAAATCATCCTAGGTGTGAGTGTCAATGCATGTGTGAGTGTTGGCTGTGGGATGGCCCAGAATCAACTAAGATGGGCACCAGTCTCCCTGCGACCCTATTCAGAATTAGGTGGATTAGAAAATGAATGAATGTATATCCACATATACAGATAAACAGTTGTGCTAGTGTGGATTGGAAAGGAATGCTTTGTAGGGTGACAGCTGTGTAGAAAAAGCTGTTCCTAAACCTGCTGATTTTGTTCAAAGGCTCCTGATGTGCGTTCTGGAGGACAGGTGCTTTAAGAGTCTGTTGGCAGGATGAGGTGAGTCCTTAAGTCTGCTCCACACCCGGTGAAGACACCTCTTCTTGTTGATGTCCTCAACAGCAGAAAATGGAGTCCCTGTGATACGTTGGGCAGTTTTCACCACCCTTGATACTGCCTTGCGGTCAGTGACAAAGCAGTTCCCATACCAGACCGTGACACAATTGGTCAGGATGTGCTCTATTGTGGCCAAAAATGCATAATAAAGAAGAAAAAAACATATATAAGTCACACTGGACTATAAGTTACAAACTCATGGAAACTGTCTACCTTGGCTTGGAAATCTGCTGGCAATTTTTGTAACGTTGTGGTCCTTGTTCTGATAGAGACTTCTTGACAACTACCTGGACATGGAGACGCAACTGCACTTTTGACAAGCCTCCCCCTAAGGGAGTTGCTCAAGCACCCATATGCAAACTCATTCCTCTAGCTGTGGCCATCTAGGTTTTAGCCCACGATTAGCTTTTTTTGTTTTCTTCATTGCAGTCATAATAATCTCTGCTTTTCTGCCATCTTGTTGCCTTCTTGCAGTTGTGAGTGTAAAAATAAACATGTGAAATTATGTTCGTTATTATGATGATGAACAGGATTATATGTAATAATTTCATTACCTGGATGTTGAGACGCAACTGCACTGTTCACAAGCCTCTCTTTGCAGCAGGTTACTCAAGCAGACATGTGAGAGCTCATTCCTCTAGCTGTGGCCATCTAGCTTTTAGCCCACGATTTTTGGTTGACCAGGCCAGTAGCAATTTGCCTGTTGATCTCCCACTCAATCCTTCCCTCATTCGAGAACAAGATCCCAAGATACTTGAACTCCTCCAATTGGGGCATGACCTCATTCCAGATCCAGAGGATGCATTGTTTGTTCTGCAGCAACTGCATATTGGAATATAAAGAATATAATTTTAAAAGGCATTTTATGAAACCCCATGATAACTGATACTACTGGCCAGGCTTTGATAAATTAAAAGTCATAATCATGCATCTTTCACTCTGTATCTGCACCAACATCTCTGTCTTAACTTCACTGGTCTTATTAAATTAAAGAAAAATCCTTTTTTTTATTAGATATTACATGTTAGCGAGATGAATCATATGTTGTTACAGTTGTAATTAATACTTCACTTATGTAGTATTTGTTGGTACAGTTGTGTGAAGTGGCTGTTGATTGTCAGCTAAAAATTCTAAAGGTCTGTGCTATGGCTCATTTGGACTGATTACAAAACGTGGTGTATTTTTTTTCATTTGAATGTAGAAATGCTTGACACAATGCAGTGAACTAATTTTATTAGAAATTTATAAAATGTGAGGTGCTCCACCGAAAGTAGGCTCCGAAAGTATGCGCACAGACCACTTTTGAGATAAAGGCCAGAAAAGTAAAAATGGTCCATTTTAAACGAAATTCGGATTTTTGCATAAACTATTAAAACAAGTATTCAACTATCACTTGCTCACGTGAAATTGACTAAAACTCATTAAAAATGTCTTTTTTTCCCATTTTACTGGCGAGTACCCTCATGAAACTAGATAAAAACAGTAGCAAAACTTACTGGTTTTTGTTGCAATTATTCACCGAGTTCGGTATAAGACCCATTACAATCCATACACCAGAAGAATGGTCATGAAGTCGTCTTTCCATTTTGGATACTGTTTTGATATTCAAATGCCGTTTCAGCGAATAAAATAAACATTATAAAGACAATATGCTCGTAAACAATGCAGGCTAGTTGCTAAGGGAGATCTGAAACAAGCACACTGATTGGTCAGCTCGGGCTTGCACATGTGTTACACGTTAACTTCCGGTTTACTTCCTGCTCTGGTTTGCTGCATGCTGAATTTATGTCCGACTTTCTCTTCAATAACAGTCATTATTTATAAGATTATGAATACACATACTCGTAATTTCTGGAAAAGAAGAGTGAAATGTCATCTGTGATGTCTAGCAGCATTAGTATAGATGTTAAATTTGACGTGAGAATTGGGCTTTGAAGATGCCGGAATGCTTGGCGTTCTTGAAGATTATTTCGCCAGTGAGTATTTTTCTCTGCATGCAAAATTCGATTATGAAATTTTTTTAATTATTTGATTTGTGTGTAATCTTGTCTGGACTGGACATGCTGGATCGTGGGTTGTTTAGTTTTGTACAAAAATTGGTCAAGACCTGAAAAATACTTAAATGTTTCATTCCTTTTACAGATGAACAAACTGATGATGATGGTGATGATGATGATGCCAGCTGAAATTTTTGATTTTGATGTTGATGAAGAAGAGGCATCTGTTAATACAAGTGTGCATGAGTCAGTTGTTGTGTTTCTGATGATGTGATACTTTCTGCTGAGCAGGATATAGATTAAGATGATAATGATGTGTTGATGAAGCTTACTTGTATAAAGAGATCAGAGAGTTTTGTTATATAGTTTTTTTTATAGTTTTTTTTTTATTTCAGTGTGATTGTTTGAACCTGACAGTGTTTTTTTTTTTTCAATCAGTATCATTTGAAGGCATTTTAACCTTTATATAATGGTCGAAAAGATACATACTGCTTTTATTGGCATAAACAGAAATGAAAAGAATAGTCATTTTTTGTTCATTTTTGGGGGTTACCACAGTGACTGATGGGTTTAAAAAGGGCCTGTCAGATTAAATAGAGGATGATTTCATAAAACTTTTCCTAGACATGTTTTCTAAAAGTTTATATGGCTGAGGTGCATAAAAATGTTTGGTTGCTAAGGACTGATGATCTTGGAAGAAGGGCAATCTTTGTGCTCATTTTTCTCCAAAACGTCTTTTGAAATTTTTAGTTGAATGCTGACACAAGAAATGGCATAGCTCGGTCAGTTTTCAAGGTATTGACAAACTTTTTGATGCATTTTGCCTCCTCTATCTGACTGTATAAAAAGCTAATTTTTCATTTTTGGACGCAAGAGCCTACTTTCGGTGGAGTGGCTCACAAATGTGCAGTTTGATGTTACTTTCTTGTATCTGTAGCTGTTAATGTTTTTTAAGCCATAGTTAGCCCCTCATTTGGGATTCTTTTCGTGATCTGACCCCCATTCCAAATTAACTGAATATCACTGGTATACAACAACAAAAACATTATTATTATTATTATTATTATTATTATTATTATTATTATTAGGATTAAGCAGTTCAGAAAATGATTTGAATGAATGAATGAATGAATGAATGAATTATACAATGTCCAACTAAAGTTACATAGCTTTATTTATCATGCTTCCCATCTCAAAGATAGAAAAACCATATTCATCTCATTCTATTTTGGAGTTAGTAACACAAATAATATAAACAACTTGAATGCTTACTTATGCTGTATAATGCATATACAGGCAGGGGAAACAAAAATAGTTCAAATCTAATTTTAAATGTTATTGTCAGAAATAGCAGCTACAAAAATAAAAAAGATCTGTGTTATGAAAAGACTGGAGCTTCTTTTTCTCAAAGGTGTTACTGTGTTTTAGAAGGGTTGAAGCCCAACAACATTAATGTGGCAATAAAATTAAGTCAGCTGATGACCTGAATGTACTGACTGAGTTATCCCATCAATGGACTTTTTCTTCTCTGATGGCATGGATATGCAGTACGTTGCAAAAGTATACACCTCCCTTGGCATTTTTCATGTTTTGTTGGCTCACAACCTGGAATTAAAATGGATTGTTTCAAGGTTTGCATGATTTCATTTACAGAACATGCCTACAACTTTGAAGATGTGACATTTTTTATTTGTGAAGCAAGGAACAAATGCTGGGATAGGGGTGCATATAAAAGGAACATATTGACGTTATTGATATGAAACATTAACATATGTTAAATTTTAAATTTATTTTAAATTATAACCATATTGCACATTAGAAACATATGATAAATTACAAACATATCTTAAATTTTAAATTTAGTGCACATTATAAACATATTATACATTATAAACATATAGTATGAATGAGAGACTGAGCTTCCTTGGTCATTCCGGATATTTATAGGCAGAATCAGGAGCAAATCCTTTGATCTTTGCCGATTTTTCCTTGTTGAAACATGGTTACGCCGGGTATTCCTCAGTCATTCCTCAGTCATTCTGTGTTGAACGTGAACGTTCCACCTCCATTCCGCCTGTTCCGCAAACATTCCGTGGGTCTTCCTTCTAAAAAGGAGTAGTTCCGCGGTCGTTCCGCAAACGTTCTGTCCTTTCCGTGCACATTCTGTGAATTATCCGAAGGTCTTCCTTTGCTGTCCGCACTGGTTCGTAAGGTGATCCGGGCACTTTTACGCATCTATTCTGACATTGTACCGCGGTCTTTCCGTGTCCTTTCCGCACGTTCCGTGATCGTTCTGAAGGTGTTCAAAGGTGCAATTTTCCGTAGGTTTTTGACCCATTTTCCGTGTACAAAAGCTGAAGCTCCTCCGTAGAGTGCGTTCCACGCCTTTCTGCCACGATCCTTGCATTCCGCGCTCCAGTGAAATGGGGGTATGAGTCTAATTTCACCATTGGGGCAGTGGTGGTCTAGTGGTATAGGGTGCTGGATTGCTGATCCAAAGGTTGGGGGTTCAAGTCCCACTCTCCACAAGGTTGTCACTGCCCCCCCCCCCCCAGTGCAGCTCACTGGGTTATCAAAGGCGGGCCATGTCTCTCACTGTCTATGGTGAGAGGCATGTAAAAGAACCATTGCTGACTTTCGTAAAGAGTAGCTGCAAAGTCGTCAGCATGTTTCTGTCCTTTGCTAAAAAGGGTTGTGACAGGAAGGGCATCCGACGTAAAAATCTCTGCCAAATCAAACGTGCGAATCAGATGATTCGCTGTGGCGACTCCCGAGTAAAAGGGAAAAAGCCGAAAGGAAGACAGACAGTCTAATTTCACCATAGATTCTTTCTCCATACATTCGGGGAGTCACCTACATGCCTTTTAGCAAACTCAAATTGTGCCTTTTTATTTGTAACATGAAACGATTGCTTTTTTTCTGGCCACTTCCTCCATAAAGCCCAGGTCTATGGAGTATATGCCTTATTGTGGTCCCAGTGCTGTCAACCAACAGGGTGCTGATGGAAATTGGACTACTGTTGGTCGAAGACGTTGAAGAAGGAGAGGCGGGAGGCGTGTCCGTAGGCAGAGAGAGAAGCTCTTTGGGAGTAACGAGGATGGATAGGATCAGAAATGAGTACATCAGAGGGACAGCACATGTTAGATGTTTTGGAGACAAAGTCAGAGAGATTGAGATGGTTTGGACATGTACAGAGGAGGGATAGTGAGTATATTGGTCGTAGGATGCTGAGGTTGGAACTACCAGGCAAAAGGCCCAGAGGAAGACCAAAGAGAAGATTTATGGATGTGGTGAAGGCGGACATGAAGGTCGTTGGAGTAAGAGTAGAAGATGCAGAGGATAGGGAGAGATGGAGGCGGATGATTTGCTGTGGCGACCCCTGAAGGGAACAGCCGAAAGGAAAAGAAGATGCACTGATAAATCAGTCTCTGCTGTGGAACTCTGTACCTCCTTCAAGGCTACATTTGGTCTCCGTGCTGCCTTTCTGAATAATGCCCTCCTTGCCCAGTCTGTGAGTTTTGATCAGTGGCTCTCTCTTAGAAGGTTTGTTTTGGTATCATGTTCTTTCCTTTTGAAGATGATGGATTTGTTGCTGCTTTGTGTGATCACTTGTACTTCTCAACAACTTTGTCCCTGACATGTTTGGAGAGCTCCTTGGTCTTTATGGTATGGTGCCTCTTGCTTAGTAGCGTTGCAGCCTCTGGGGCCTTTCAGAAAATGTGTTTTTACTGACATACCACGTCGGTATAAGCACACATGTCTGTCATTTTTCTAATTATTTATTGTCTGACGGTAATTGGTTGCATCAGAACTTTTGAGGGGCTTCAGAGGGCAGCTATAGCCTAATGGTTAGAGAATCGGCTATAGGACTGAAGGGTCGCACATAATCTACTGGAAATTTGAGGCATCCAATTAGCTGAATATGCATGTCTTTGAATTGCAGAAAGAAACTGAGAAACCCATGCAAGCACAGAGAGAACATGCCAACTCCACACATAAATGCCCTCATTGATTGCAGGACCTTTTTTGAGATGGTAGTGCTCAACATTGGATATGCTATCCTGATTATTTATCAGTAGGATGTATTAGGCAGCAAATGAAAAATCAGCTCTTGTAGATGATGTGTTGGAAGGAGGGCAAGTGAGCAAACTTAATAATCCAAGTCACTTTACAAGGATCATCTGAGATAGATGACTAGGACATTGGCAAGTACCTACCAAAAGTGTTTCAAAAAGGACAGTGCTAAAAGGCTTGGGTGCCAAAGGCTCAGTGATGCACATGAGGAATGAAGGCTACATAGAAAAGCTATAATAGCACAGACTGCTGAAGCTGTTAGTGGTGTTAGGGTATAAGCACACAATCCATCCTAACTCACTGTATATGGAGCCGTGTAAGTGCAGACACATCAGAAGGCCGGTGCCGATCCTGGTCTCCCACCAAAAGTGCCTACAAATGGGCCTGAGGACTGGATTATGGAACAGTCGAAGAAGCTGGCCTAGTCTAATGAATCATGTTCATCAAGATAATTTAAAGATACTTTTTAATCCAAAGTTAAAAGTTCAGTAATTGTAGTATGCAGAGACATAAAAAGTAAATGGACTGCTTTTGGTTCATTTTCTGTAACCACTTAATCCCAATTAGGGTTGCAGGGAGGCTGGCACCCATCCCAGCCAACTCTGGGCGAGGGCAGAGTACACTCTGGACAGCTTGTCAGACCATCGCAAAGTGGAAACAGGCTTTGCAACCTACTCTTCTCGAAAGTCAGCAATGGTTCTTTTACATGCATCACACCATAGCCAATGAGAGACATAGCCGGCCTTTGATAATGCAGTTAGCTGTACTGGGAGGGACAATGACAACCCGTGGAGAGTGGGGCTTGAACCCCCAACCTTAGGATCAGTGATCCAGCACCTTTACCACCAGGCCACCACTGCCCATAGACTGCTCTTATTACAGAGTTTTGTCACTGAAAGTTGTGATCAAACATCTTAATCAATTATCCTTTTTTATTTAGATTACATTATATACTTTTTTTTTTTTTTTACAGTAACCAGTTTTGCCATGAACACCAGGAGCAAAAGAGTTGTCTGGTTTACAAAGAGTTGGTCAGTCTGAGGGTGGACTTAACCAGTCAGATTGTACAAAAATGTAAGATTCCTCTTGTCATTGTCAACAGAGTGATTGTATAATTCACCAGCAAAAGCCACCAAAAATCAGGAGATTTGTTTGACATGTTGTGTGCAGCATGGGCCAAAATTCTACAGGAGATAATTTCTGAACTCAGTGTGATGTCTATAAAGTTGAATGCATTAAAACTTAAAAGGACATGTCTGCAAAATGTATCATTGGTCATTTTAGAGAAAAACATAAGTGTATGCAAAATCCATCCCTAGCAACTCCCTTCAAATGCGTGAAGGTATCCTGCTGGATTTGTGCTGGAGGACAAGCCTGAGGGAGGGCAGGAAGGAGGGAGAGAGGGAGCGAGATCAATCTTGAGATCGTACTAAAAGAATTCTTAAGCAGAGGAAAACACCAGAACAAAGCAAACTCCCCCAGTTCCTATTGTTGAAAGGCCAATGTAAATGTTCACTTTGCTATGCCTTCATGTGGTAGTCAGAAGGTTGTTTAAGTTGTTTGACGTTCAAGTGCCTTGCTATCAGCGTGAAATGATTGAATTCTCTTGTCAAGTTGGGAGGGTCTTTACCATAATAGACCAGTGCAGTGCCGTCATTACTGATGACAGCCCTCTGTCCATCTCCTGATGTATTCTACCATCAGCTGTGAACAAGGTCCCAAAATACATGAACTACTCTGCTTGAGGCACAGATTCTTCCCTGAATCGGAGGGGAAAATCCACATTTTTCCAATTAAGAATTATCGCTTCAAATTTGGAGAAACTGACTTTCATCCCAGCTGCGAACCACTCCATTGCATACTGAAGTTCATGTCATGATTAAGATAACTAATACAAGTACAAATTAAATTGACGACCTTTGGCCTAACATGGTCTCGTACAAATACACTTTTGAAACACCGTATGCTTGAACATGGTTATGGACAGTCCATATGTAGCACATAATTCCAATAACAAAACCACATTGGTGAGACTGTTTCTCCCAATCACTGCTCTTTAGGTCACTCTGAAGTCTCTAAAGTACCGGCGCCTCCAAGGGGAATAATGGAGACCCTAGGTTGTACCCCTTTGAAGACACTACCTTGAGAATCCATAAGGCTGTACATAGTACATAAGCCCAAACAACATTCAGAACTTTCTCTCCTGCACACTGAGGAGATCTTCAACACCAAGGGATTTGTCTTCTGAGACCAACTTGCTTTGGAAGACTCAAAGCTAATGCCCTAGCAACATAGCCTTCAGGATCATAGGATACATAAACCCCTCTACCATGTTAAAGCAGTTAGTTGAAAAAGAAATCGAAATACATTTTCCTTGTTCCTTGATAGAAGGAGGGAACAGACTAGCAGTACTGGAAGATTAGATGGAGTGCAGTGCTGTGTGGCATGAGATAAGTGCTTTAATGTAGGACATTTGCTGAGTCCATTTTTGACAATCCAGGCAAATATAAGTCAGGCCTTCAAATTATGCTAGAATACTAAGCAGGATTGCCAAAAATTAGCATTCAATGTGCAGTGTAGTTTAAAAAAGAATAATGCATATTTCCAATACACAACTTGCCTTCTGCCATCTCGCCCACATATTATATCAGTGGAGCTCCTGGGCAGTGCACTTGATAAAGAAACTTTGATAAAGAAACATCTTATTGCATGTCAATGAATAACCATGGGAACCCTAACCCTATACTCGTGTCATATGATGTGGCATCATCGTTACTGCCGTGAGCTCCTCTACCCATGGAAGGAAAAAAAAAATAATGCAACTGCTTACTTAAACTGTATTCAAATTAAACTTATTCTTATCGGTTTTCTTCTGACACTTTTGTGAAGTAAGGGTAGAATACAGGAGCTGTAGTGAGAAAGACTTAATTCTTTAGAAATGTGCTTTTGTGGCACACAGCCTGAATTTGTGGCTTGTGTTGCATTAATAAACTCTGTTGAACGGTTAGCAGTGTGCAAAGAAGTGCATCAAGAAAAGTGTCTTTCCTTTAGCACGTGGTATCAACATTATATTCATTCTCTAGTACTAATATACCATCTTCATATTTTCATCCAGAAGAGAACTGGCACATGCAGTGATGAAGACCATCTGTGTCTTTTCTTCCACTACAAACCTACAAGTTTAATCCATAAAGCTAAGTTATATATTAAACATAAAAGAGACATGAGACATATAGTTCAAAAAAATGACCTCCCTTGAGAAACATGCTATCCCATTTTACCTTGATCTATTTTTCAGTACTGTACATTGTGAGCAGTACGAGACAAGAGTGAATTTTCATCTCGGTCCTACAGACATCTTCCTGTCCCATAACATAATATAAAAAACATTTAAAAAAAATAATAATTCAACACAAACCCACTTTCATGAGATAACATAAAAAACCTGTCTCAGTCCCAGGATGGAATATAAAATACTCTTGTCCCATCCAAGTATTCCTGTGTCTCTCACTCACTTATTTGCCATACAGCTTTAGTCTAGAGCCAAAGCGAGACTGTCAGTATCTCATCTGATTCTGGGTTTACACAGGATACATCCCGAATAGCTCACCAGACCATCACAGGGCAAACATGCACAACCATTTACATGCACACTTTAGAATGTTAGAACAACCAATGAGCCTGATGTTCAAGGATTTGGACAGTGGGCGTCTTGAGATTGAGATGACAAGGGATCAAGCAAGTAGCTGAGTGGCCCTAGTGAAAAGAAATGGACAAATCCTTTTGAGGGGAAATTGATATGATTGAAAAAGATTATCTCATCTATATTAAAGGACAGATGATTAGTCACAGTTATTCAGGGGTTTCTTGTAATTTCTGAAGGAATGCAGCCGTGAGGGGAGGCACGGGCCAGTATTCATCCTCACGCCGGTCCGGTCCCAAGCACAGATAAATGCAGAGGGTTACGTCAGGAATGGCATCCGGCGTAATACCAATGCCACATATAACATGCGAGTCAAAAATAAGAATTCCTTGTAGCGTCTGAAAGAGAAATCACAGACATCTCCAGGGAGATTACAAGATTCTGGTGTCAGGATAAATCAGCTAGGATAAATAGCAGTTCTGAATTCTAAGATTCCTGAGGATGTACATGAGTTTTGTGGTTGACTGTGTCAAGGGCTCCTGAAAAGTCAAAAAGACATCTCACTGCATGTAGCCTCCCTGTGACCACAAAAAGGGCAGTTTATATGGTGTGAGCTACTTTGAAGTCATTCTGAGTAGGTGTTGTTGTTCCGCAAGAGATAGAAAGAGATAGTGTAGTCAAGAAGTTCATAAAGGAATGAGAGAAGTGATACAGGCCTGGTAGGCTGATGTCTGATGTGTGTGTTGGCCATGTGTTGGATTGTGGAGTTGTTAAGCATGTACCTTCCTTTACCCAGAGTCTGCTGAGATACACTCAAGCCTCTCTGTGACCCTAGTATGAGTAAGTGGCTCAGTATTCTGCAATGATAGGTAAGGCTGAGGTGCAGATTCAGATACTGGACTTTATATGTAAAATTTAAGTCTGCATTATCCAGTGCTTGAAATCAGAAATTAAGCATGGATCACATGCAAAAGATAAGATCATCTAAAGCAGATGCATTCTAGGGTAAGAAAGATTTCACTAAACATATGAACCTACAGCAGCATGGTTGTGTAGTGGCTGGCATGTCCACTTCACAGAAAGAAGGTCCCTGGTTTGAGTCCAGATGCTAGTATGGGTTTTCTTTGCATCCTCTGTTTTCACACAGTCCAAAGACATGCACATTAGGGTACTTGGATGTTTCGAATTGTCTCGCGGTGTGAATGTGAGTGTGGATGGTGGTGTGTGTTGGCTCTGGGTTGGTCTGGGTTGAGCTGTTCATGGTGTACCCCATCTTTGCCCAGATTCAGCAAAAATCTGCTCCAGCCTCCTGATGATTTTGTAGATTTAAGCAGTTTAAGAAATGAGATAAATGAGAACATGTGAAACCAGAGGGACACTCAAACAATCCAAAGTTCTTCTACAAGATATCAATGGATTACAGTGACAGGTGCATTGATGAAAGTTGTAATGAAATGTTTTCCTCTCGTGGGCACCTGCTAAACATTAAGCACCATGTATTAAACATACAGTACTTATTAATTAGTCACCCTACTGTAGAAAATAATTTTATCAAAATCCATGCAATGGGACAGTGGTGGTCTAGTGGTATAAGGCGCCGGATCGCTGATCCAAAGGTTGGGGGTTCGAGTCCCACTCTCCACAAGGTTGACACTGTCCCCCACAGTGTAGCTAACTGGGTTATCAAATGCCGGCCATGTCTCTCACTGTCTATGGTGTGAGGCATGTAAAAGAAACATTGCTGATTTTCGCAAAGAGTAGGCTGCAAAGCCGTCAGCGTGTTTCCGCCCTGCGATGGCTTGGCGAGCTGGCCAGGGTGTACTCTGCCCTTGCCCTGAGTTGGCTGGGATGGGCACCAGCCTCCCCGCGACCCTAATTAGGATGAAGCGGTTACATAAAATGAACTGAATGAACTGAAAATCCATGCAAAACTTTTTTTGAATTACTGTATGTTGTGCACAAATAAAGAGAGGTGAAAACTTAACCTCCTGGTGGCAGTATCCAATCCAATCCACCTTTATTTATAAGGCACTTTAAAAACAACAACAGTTGTAACCAATCTGATTTATATACGTGAAGAACCATGAAGTAAAATTATACAATCCAGTATTCAGGACACTAAGTTTTTCTTATCAGGGAGTTACTTTGGCTACTGAAATCTTACCACGGCCTGTGATAGTTGGACTCAGAGAAGGTTCTGAGATTTAAAGGATTGCTGGACATACTGGTTGTCAGAGAGAGAAACCCTCAGGTGAATTTTAATTTGGTTGTGGCCAGAACACAAGTTTAGTTGAGATATGCTTTCCCTCAACTCAGAAGTTGCTTCCATGTTTTCTGTTGCATATGTGACTTGACTTTCTTTATTTCTTATCTTCTTATTAGTGACAGTTCCTGTGGTATTCATCACTATTATGGTCCTGATTCTCTCTCTCTCTCTCTCTCTCTCTCTCTCTCTCTCTCTCTCTCTCTCTGCAGTCCTCAGGCACCAGTGTGATGGTGGACATTGCAGTGATGGGTGAAGCCCATGGACTAATCTCAGACCTTCTGGCTGACCCATCATTGCCTCCAAACACCTGCAGC
>CM045730.1:24724053-24729053 GCA_024760905.1 Plotosus lineatus
CAGTAATCCTACACCCTCCCACTGGGCCAGGACTGCCCCCAGCATATATTCAACTCCAAAAAAATTGAATACTTTCATTGTCTGAGACCGGTTGTTAATTGTTCAAAAACACTTACAAGAAATACTTTCTGCAATGCTAGCGTTTCAGATCAAGTGTGTACTTATTCTCTCCATAAAACAATATTTATTAATATTTTTGTTGACTATGTCTGGAAAAAGTAAGTTTTTGTAGTGCTTTTGTTTAAGTCGATCATGTTCATCTGTCAGCTTTGAGGAATCAAGAATGTCTAGACTGACAGAAATGAGCTGCAACAGAAGGAGACCTCACCAGGGTCCACTTTGATCAACATCAGGAATCTAAGGCTACAAAGTACACAGGCTCACTGAAACATTCATACATTCATTTGCTGAAATCATTCTTGATCCAACTCGGGTCACAGGGGTGGCTGGAACCTATTTCAGCTCTGGATGTGATAAATCCTGAGCAGTCTGGGAGTCCATTGCAGGGCCAACCAATACACAACCATTTACACTCACATTAAGGGACATGTTTTTTGGTGTGGAATGAAATTGGAGTACCCTAAGAAACCACTAGGAGAACTTTCAAACTCCACACAGAGGACCCAAACCAGCACCTTCTTGTGAGGCAGATGTGCTAACCACAATGCCACTATGCGGCCCAACTAATGCGTACTGTAAAAGCAAAATGGGCTAACTGCAAATAGAAGCTTAAGTATGAATATCAGTAGAGTTTGAACTTGATATTGATTGTTTACTGGTGAAGACTTGCATCTAAACTCATCCATTCATTCATTCTTTCATTCATTCATTCATTTATTTTACACACAGTTTACTCCTTATTACAGTCACAGAGTGGCTGGCATCCATCTCTGGGCAAGTGTGGGCAAGGGTACACCCTGAACAGCCTACCAGACCATTGCATGGCCAACAAACACACAACTATTCACACTCACACCTAGGGGTGATCTGGAACCGCCAATCAGCCTACTGTGCATGTACTGTGGGAGGAAACCAGAGTATCTGGAGGAAACCCACACGAGCATGGGGAGAACATACAAACACTGCACAGAAAAGCCCAGGAACCAATCACAGGCCTTCCTGCTGGGTGGAGGAAGTGCTAAGCACTCTGCCACCGTACTGCAACTGCATGTAAACCCTTTATGGCAATTGCTATTCTAGTTAAAAAACATCTGCAGCCATGTGTATATTGTCCATTTTTAACTATACATAATAATATTATAGTGATCAGATTATCCATTTGGGACTATCTTTAGCAACATAGAGGGATTTTCAGGTGTTGAAAGCTTGTGACAGAAGTGGGGTATTGGGATAAATGAGGTGTATCCTTGACCACAACCCCACTGAACATCTTTGGGATGAATTGAATCACGCGCAACATTAGTGAAAGACCTCCACACTAATACACTTTTAGCTGAATGAACACAAATCCCCAATGCCACACAGCAAATTCCTCATAACCATACCCCCCAAATTCCCTGCCACACCCAAAATTCCCCAAAGCTATGCTTCAAAATCCCCACATTCAGACCTTAAAACCCCTACAGCCTCGCCTCAAAATCATCACAGCCACACCCCAAAATCTAGCAGAAAGCATACATTTGGAATATGTATGTTATGATCTGGTGTCCACTTACTCTTGCCTGTAAAAACGATCATTTAGTGTCGAAAGCCCTGATCATCAACAATATTCATTGCGTGTGAAGCATCAAAACCTTGGCAAGGTAACAACAAGAAAGATAAAATCACCATTTAAGGAAGTTGATAGCAAAATAATGAATGCACATTAAAATTTTTGAATCATATTTCACTAAAAGGAAACTTTCCATCTGCTTGATGTCATGCAGCAACTGTCCATGCTAAAGACGCAGGTTTAAAACTGCACTGAAACGGTATTGACTGCTGACACTTTGTGTGTATTACAATTTACATACAGTACATATCCATTAAAAATAATTAACTAGTCAAATGTTCATTGTGTGACTGGAAAAATCATTTCATGGTACCTTTTTAACTCATGTGTGTCCTGTCCACTCTGATGTTTATGTATGTGGATTCTACCTCATTAAACAGTGTGTGTGTGTGTGTGTGTGTGTGTGTGTGTGTGTGTGTGTGTGTGTGTGTGTGTGTGTGTGTGTGTGTGTGTGTGTGTTTGTGTGTGTGTGCATGTGAATGAGTGAAATACAACATAAATATGTAGTTTCACTTCTGTGGAGGCATAAATTTGTTTCTCCACCTCCAACGGGTTGCAGCAGTTGGATCAGTTTGACTTGTTTCTCTTTCAGCACCGTTCACGAAGGAGTTTGCTGTCTGGCCCTGTTCGGCGCATTTCCTCTTCCTGGACAACTACCACCTCTGCCACAGGGCTTCCGACCATTGAGCCAAGTCTGGTCAGGCGAGACCACAGCTTGTCCATGAAGTCCATTCATGACAATCCCTCCAGCAGGTATTACTGACAACTACTAACTCAGGCATACAGTTCAGGATTTAAAAGTGTTTGGAGGACTGATACAAATTTTACAGAAAACATTTTGTACATGTACGGACATGAAATGTTCCGTTGAAATTTCCAGGTCTTGAATATGATTATAAATATGATTCCTGATTCACTATACAGTCCAAAATATTGGCTGTTTTTATGCTTCAGCCCAATAGGTGTGAGAAGTATTGCTGTTACATGCGCTGGCCGTCCATCTGTCTCTCTGTCCGCAGTAACTAACTGAAAAATGACACACATCATCACCATTTTTGGTGTGGATATTAGAATTGGGTAACTGCACACACCTATTGATTTTCAATGAGGGGTTCTATCCAACATGGTCACTGCAGCTGTCAAATTGAATTTGTTTTCCACAGTCGACCTGAAAAACCCCCATCATCGCTGGTATTGGGTAACTACACAAGTCTTTTGATTCTAGTTATGGTCTAATGTCCAATATGGATGTACGAGCTGCCCATCTTCCATGTGCATTTTGAGTCTGTCTGTCTTCCTTTCGGCTTTTTTCCCGTTTACTCGGGAGTCGCCACAGCGAATCATCTGATTCGCACATTTAATTTGGCAGAGGTTTTTACGTCGGGTGCCCTTCCTGTCACAACCCTTTTGGCAAGGGACAGAAACACGCTGACGGCTTTGCAGCCTCATCTTTACGAAAGTCAGCAATGGTACTTTTTACATGCCTCTCACCATACACAGTGAGAGACATGGCCCGCCTTTGATAACCCAGTTAGCTGCACTGGGGGGACAGTGACAACCCCGTGGGGACTCGAACCCCCAACCTTAGGATCAGCGATCCTGTGCCCTATCCACTAGACAGTGCTACTCTAAAAATAGCATTGTATCTTTTATAATGCGGTGCATGGGCCAAGGGGTCCAAGATTCTGCTAAGATGGGTGTCAGTCTCCCCAGAATCCCAATTACAGATGCTCCTCGACTTACGTTCATCCGTTTTACGTTTTTTCGATTTTACGTTTTTTTTTTTGTTTTTTTTTTTCCAAAAAAAAAAAAAAAGTTATCAGTTATATAGTGTTACCCTTGTGTTAAGACGTCATCTCTGTGTTTACACTGTTTTGCGGACTTTTGTAACCCTAAGCAAATAAGGTTGGTTAGAAGTGTAGGCCTCATACACAGAGATGAATTAACTATCTGCTCAGATCGGCACAATCTTTATATTTATTATCTTTTAGCAGAATCCTAAGAGTGTTTACTTATTTTTTTATTAATATTCATTAGGATTTGTACTTGTTCTTTGTATGCATCTCTTGAATAAAGTTTACTTACTTACTTACACAAAAGAAAGAACTCTCTGCTTTGCTGGGATTCACGTGCAGGCTGTGTTCTAAACAAGTTCAACGGCACCCTTGTGCACTTGAAAGACCAGAAGTCCATATAACCCACAGCAAGTATACTACTTTCGCAAGTACAGTGATACCTCTGCTCACGAACATAATTGGTTCCCAGAAAGTGTGTGTAAGGCGAAAAGTTCGTCTTCCGAACATTTATTTCCCATAAGAAACCATTAAAATGAGAATAATCTGTTCCCAGGTCCCCATAAAACATAATTTTCTACTAAATAAGCCTTAAAACTACACAAAAATATACCTTATTTTATGTATAATAAATGTGCTATTGTATTGTAATTAAAGAAATAAACTGTACTGTATAATAAAGTCGTTTTATTTACCTTTGTGATGGTAGTTGATGGCTTGATGGAATGGAGTGGGAGGAGGAGGGAGGGAGGGAGGGACTTACTGTTTGGAAGGAATGTTTGGAAACGCCTACTGTTTGGAAACACCCTTAGCCACACACTCACCCTTAATAGCTTCCTTGTTCTTAAGGATGGGAGCAATGGTAGACTTAGCGTACTGGTACTGGGACGCGAAGTCACACAAACGCACACCTCGTTCGTGTTTTTCAATGATCTCCGCCTGTGGTGGGGTCTTTTTCGGTCCCATAATAGCAAAAGTACACTCAATATGGTCCAAAATGTCTAGCAAACACAAACCACTTCCGCATTCAAAGAAAGGGGGTGACGAACTGTGATGCCATGAGCGTGCGTCAGCTTCTCGTGGCCGCCACCGTGGCGCTGTTCGACCGCGTGGTTTGATTCGTCCGCCGAAAACTAGTTCGTCAGCAGAGACTATATGCTCGCAAATTTAATGTTCTTGAGGCGAAAAGTTTGTGAGCTTAAGCGTTCGTCAGCGGAGGTTTTACTGTACACTACTTTCGGTATTGAGCGCTTCACATATTGTAAGCGTTGATTGACTGTTTTAAGCTTCATGTAAAGTAACTCGGTATAAATAAGTGACTTATTTGAAATTAATGTTGATATTCTTTGATATATTTGATATTATTTTACAATGTTATGTTTATAATAATTGATTTAGGGGTGTTTTATGAGATAATGTAATGGTATTTATGGATGTATAGTACAGTATGAGCGTCATACGTCACACGTCATACG
>CM045730.1:24734053-24829053 GCA_024760905.1 Plotosus lineatus
ATCATATTTCATACTTATACTGTATTTATGATCTATTATTCTGTAGATTATATTCCATTTCTATTTCTACTTGTTCTTCAATTTCATTTCACTTTCATTTTCACTTTCGACCTTGGACAGCTTTGTTGGTCTCTCCGGATGTTTGCAAAACGAATGTTGGTAAGTTGGAGAGCGCCTGTATTTATATTTTATTTACATCTTATGTTATTTTTTCAATGTTTAATTGTCATTATAAGTATTTATAGCATTGGATATTTATTTGCTGATATTATATACACATATACATGTACGAATACATCAATTGGGGGTGGGGGGTGATCCTATTTCACGGATTTTGATGGTCGCGTGGGAATCTCGGTCCCATTTTAACCGCGGAAAATGAGGGATCCCTGTATATGTGTATATAATATCAATGCTTATAATAACAATTAAACATTAAAAAATAATGCAAAACATGGAAATAAAATATAAATACACACACACACACACACACATATGCGCGCACATGCACGCAGATGCGCATGCGCACACTCAGATGCACACCTCACAAAAATGTAACTAGTTTTGATGGGAGGTTTTGGGTTGTTTGTTGTTTTGTATTTGTTTGGGTTTTTTTGGCATAATTACCCTTGCTTTTGTGGCATTTTCCTTAACTTTTTCCCCCCTATTCTTCCTTAATTACCTTATATTTTAATTCGATTAATGTTGAAAAAAAAAAAAACGCAATGCACTGAAGCCGCATGAATTGAAGCGCGAAGTAGTGAGGGATCCCTGTAAATAAAGTGCTTAGGCTCCTTACCCGAAACTAGAGAAGATGCAGGGTGTTTAAGTGGCATCATAGGGCTTAAATAATAATTAAAAATACATTAAAAAAACATGAATTTGCAATTCAAGCAATCACGTTGATAACATGTGCGCGAAGGAGGAAAAAAAGAAGTGTACACATAATCTGCAACCAGTTAGCAGGAGGGAAAACGAAAGCTCTCAGCTATTGGCTAAATTTGAATCACGTGTCAATAATGTCATGATGATGCTATAATGTCATGATAATTTGCTGGGGCTGCCACTAATTCAGTGCTTCTCAAATAGTGTTGCATGGTGTTGTGCCAGGGCGAGCACGTCTGAGCCAGGGCAACATGCTTTTTTCCCCCATAAAGTACTAGAATTAAGTGTTTTTTAAATTATTAGTATGATTTAATTATTTTTATTTTTAATGTTAATAAAGATACAATGTTATGCATAGGTGTTTTCATAACAAGTTTATAGACCAAAAAAAAAATACTATATATAGTCGCACGTGGGGCGCTGGGGGGATAATAAATGTTTTTTTCCCCTTGCTAGAGGGGGCGTCACAGAAAATAATTGAGAAGCACTGCTTCTTCTTCTTCTTTTCCTTTCGGCTTTTCCCTTCAGGGGTCACCACAGCGAATCATCTGCCTCCATCTCACCCTATCCTTTGCATCTTCTTCTCTTACACCAACTACTTTCATGTCCTCCTTCACCACATTCATGAATCGTCTCTTTGGTCTTCCTCTAGGCCTTCTGCCTGGTAGTTCCAACCTCAGCATCCTACTACTAATATATTCACTATCCCTCCTCTGTACATGTCCAAACCATCTCAATCTAGCCTCTCTGACTTTGTCTCCAAAACGTCTTACATGTGCTGTCCCTCTGATGTGCTCATTCCTGATCCTGTCCATCCTCGTTACTCCCAAAGAGAACCTCAACATTTTCATCTCTGCTGCCTTCAGCTCTGCCTCCTGTCTTTTCCCCAGGGCCACTGTTTCTAAAACATACAACATTGCTGGCCTCAATATCGTTTTGTACACTTTTCCTTTTACATCTCTCATACCTGTCCTGCACCACTCTAACATACTTCTCTGCCACTCCAGACTTTCACATGCAATACCACAATTCCTCTCTCGGCACCCTGTCATATGTTTTCTCCAGATCCACAAAGGTACAATGCAGCTCCGTCTGACCTTCTCTGTACTTCTCTATTAACATCCTCAAAGCAAACATTGCATCTGTGGTGCTCTTTCTTGTCTGAAACCAAACTTTTGCTCACAAATTCTGACCTCTGCCCTTAGTCTAGCTTCCACTATTCTTTCCCATAACTTCATCGTATGGCTCATCAACTTTATCCCTCTGTAGTTGCCACTACTCTGCACATCTCCCTTGTTCTTAAAAATGGGCACACTTCTCCATTCCTCTGGCATCCTCTCACTCTCTCGGACCTTGATTGAATGTTCTTGTCAGGAAATCTACTGCTACCTCTTCTAGACACTTCCATACCTCCACTGGTATGTCATCAGGACCAACTGCCTTTCCATTCTTCATTCTCTTCAATGCCCTCCTCACTTCACCCTTATTAATCATCGCTACTTCCTGGTCCTCGATGGTCACCTCTTCTATTCTTTTTACCCCTCTCATTTTCCTCATTCAACTCTTCAAAGTACTATTTCCATCTTCCCAGCACACTTCTGTCATCAGTCAATACATTTCCCTCTCTGTCCTTAATCACTCTAACACTTCCCATCTCTATTTCTCTGCTCTGTCAACCTATATAAATCATTTTCTCCCTCTTTACTTTCCAACCGAGCATACCAGTCATCATACACCCTCTGTTTGGTCTTTGACACCGCTACCTTCGCCTTACCCTGTGTCTCCCTATACTCCTGTTTACTCTCTTCTGTCCTCTCAATGTCCCACTTCTTCTTAGCTAACCTCTTCTTTTGTACACACTCCTGGACTTCCTCATTCCACCACCAAGTCTCCTTATCTACTCTCCTTCCAGATGACACACCAAGTATTCTCCTACTTGTCTCCCTGATCACATTTTCTGTAGTTGTCCAGTCATCTGGAAGCACTTCCTGACCACCCAAAGCCTGTTTCAACTCCTCCTTGAAGACAACCCGACACTATTCCTTTTTCAGCTTCCACCGCTTTGTCTTCTGCTCTGCCTTTGCCTTCTTCATCTTCATCACCATCAGCGTCATCCTGCACACCACCATCCTATGCTGGTTGGCAACACTCTCACCCACTACTACTTTGCAGTCGTTGACTTCCTTCAACTTACATCGCCTGCCCAAGATGTAGTCGACCTGTGTGTTCCTACCTCCGCTTTTATAAGTCACCCTATGCTCCTGTGTCTTCTGGAAGAAAGTATTTACCACAGCCATTTCCATCCTTTTTGCAAAATCTACCAACATCTGTCCTTCTGCGTTCCTGTCCTGGATACCAAACCTGCCCATCACTTCCTCGTCCCCTCTTTTTCCTGCACAACATGTCCATTGAAGTCTGCACCAATGACCACTCTTTCACCTCTGGGGGTACTCTGCATGACTTCATCTAACTCACTCCAGAATCTCTCCTTCTCTTCTAGCTCACATCCTACCTGTGGGGCATAAGCACTAACAACATTGAACATCACGCCTTCAATTTCTAACTTGAGACTCATCACTCTGTCTGATACTCTTTTCACTTCTAGAACAAACTGACAAACTCCACCTTCAATATGACTCCTACTCCATTTCTCTTCCCATCCACACCATTAAAAAACAGCTTAAACCCTGCTTCTAAGCTTCTAGCCTTGCTACCTTTCCACCTGGTCTCTTGAACACAGTATGTCCACCTTCCTCCTCGGCATCATGTCAGCCAGCTCTCTACCTTTTCCTGCCATAGTTCCAACATTTAAAGTCCCTACTCTCAGTCCTAGACTCATGCCTTTCCTCTTCTCTCTCTGCCTACGGACACGCCTCCCACCTCTCCTCCTTCGACTTCTTCGACCAACAGTAGTCCAATTTCCACCAGCACCCTGTTGGTTAACAGCACTGATGGCGGTCGTTGTTAACCCGGGCCTTGACCAATCTGGTATGGCATTCTTTGTTGTGATTCGCAGTTTTTTTTGGCATTTGTTTTACCCCGGATGCCCTTCCTGACGCAACCCTCTGCATTTATCCGGGCTTGGGACCGGCGTGAGGCTGAGACACTGGTTTGTGCCCCTCCCTCACGGCTGCATTAATTGAGAAGCACTGCGCTACTTTAAAAACATTATGAAAAAAAAAGCCTTTGACAGCAAAGAAAAAAAGCTTTAAACTTTTCCATGTATTTTTTGAAAACTGACATATAATCATGAACAACTTAACTCGAAACGATTTAAGTTGAGGTATACCTGTATTTAGGCGGCACGGTGGCGAAGTAGTTAGCACGTCCGTCTCACAGCAAGAAGGCCTGGGTTTGATTCCCGGCCTGGGCGTTTCTGTGTGGAGTTTTCATGTTCTCCCAGTGTTTGTGTGAGTTTCCTCCGGGTTCTCCGTTTTTCCTCCCACAATCCATTGACATGCACAGTAAGTTAATTGGCCGTTCTAAATTGCCCATAGGTTCGCATCATGCAGAAGGCAATGGCAAACCACTGCACTAATCCTGCCAAGAAAACCTCCATGAAGATGATAACCAGGGCGTTATCCTTCATGGCAGGTCGCCAATGGCCGTCCTACGACTCAGGCACTAGATAGATAGATACCTGTATTTAATTCTTCTTAACAATAATTAAAGTAATTCTAACAAAATATTCAGCAAGTAACATTATTGGTACAAAGGAACAGCTCTGTCAGAAATGCTGCTTTGTAGAGCAGACCTACTGTGCAGCAGCAGTGGATCCTGCAGATAAAATGAGTACATGTTGCAGGAGAAAAGAAAATGATTGGTCAGCCAGAGAAAGTGTAGAGTAGAGAAGTTTGAATTCAAAAATTATGTAGCAAGAATGTAATCATTATTTTTTACCAGATCACAACATGAATAAAAAGTGTCAGTTTGGTTTGCTTTTATTACTCTCTAAGATGTACATTTGTACTATTATGTTTGTCTCTATTGTGTTCTTATGTTCTTATAGCTGTGGAAGGCCATATAGTAAAGTGTGGCATGGACAGGATTCTCCAGACAAGGCTGACAAACCACAGCTTTCAGGTAGGCTTTTTAATGGCCTTTAAAATACCCTTCCCTATGTGTTGGTACAGTACCCATATTGAAAGGGACACTGCCCTCTTAAAATAAATTATATTTTTATTGCAGAAGCTCTCAAACTGAAAATTGAAAGAAAAAAAAAATGTAACCTTCAACTCGAGTGAATTTTAAAGGAGGGGGGGGGCGTTTTTCATAAAATCACATGTTCCACAATTATTGGCACCCCCAACAATTCCTAAGAAATAAATGTAATTGAAATATTTCTGTCATGTCTACAGTAGTTTACAAAGTTGATCAGAGTATCTAGAAACATTTAATTAGTAATTCCTCACTTCCCGTTTTCCTGGGGTATAAATTTGGTATGACACAGAGGCCATTTCTCTTATCTACTATTCAACATGGGAAAGACAAAGGAATACACCATTTAAGTAAGGCAGATGTGGGTCAACCTTCACAAGTCAGGCAATGGCTGCAAGAAAAAGCCTCTCGCCTGCACCTGCCCATATCTACTGTCAGAGGGATCATTCATCATCATCATCATCATCATCATCATCTTCTTCCGCTTAGTCCAGGGTCAGGTCGCGGGGGCAGCAACCTCAGCAAAGAGGTCCAGACGTCCCTCTCCCGAGCCACTTCCTCCAACTCTCCCGGGGGGACACCGAGGCGGTCCCAGACAAGCCGAGAGTCATAGTCCCTCCAGCGTGTTCTAGGTCGACCCCGGGGTCTCTTGCCGGTTGGACATGCCCGAAACACCACACCAGGGAGGCGTCCGGGGGGCATTCTGACCAGATGCCCGAGCCACCTCAACTGGCCCCTCTCAATGCGGAGGAGCAGCGGATCTACTCCGAGCTCTCCCCGGATGGCGGAGCTTCTCACCTTATCTCTAAGGGAGAGCCCCGCCACCCGGCGAAGGAAGCTCATTTCAGCCGCTTGTATCCGTGATCTTGTTCTTTCGGTCATTACCCAAAGCTCGTGACCATAGGTGAGGGTTGGAACGTAGATCGACTGGTAAATTGAGAGCTTTGCCTTGCGGCTCAGCTCCTTCTTCACCACGACAGACCAGTACAGGCACCGCTTAACAGCAGAGGCTGCAGCGATCCGTCTGTCGATCTCTCGCTCCATCCTTCCCTCACTCGTAAACAAGACCCCAAGATACTTAAACTCCTCCACTTGGGGCAGGACCTCATTCCCGACCCGGAGGGTGCATTCCACCATTGTCCGACTGAGAACCATGGCCTCGGACTTGGAGGTACTGATCTTCATCCCGGCTGCTTCACACTCAGCTGCGAATCGCTCCAATGAGAGCTGGAGGGCCCGACTTGATGACGCCAAGAGGACAACATCATCCGTAAAAAGCAGAGATGATATCCGATGGCCACCAAACCAGAACCCCTCGTCGCCTTGAGTGCGCCTAGAAATTCTGTCCATAAAAATTATGAACAGAATCGGTGACAAAGGACAGCCTTGGCGGACTCCAACTCCCAGAGGGATCATTAAGAATTTTAAAACAACTGGAACTGTGGTAAATAAGCCTTAATGAGGACGCAAGGTTATTTTGCACCATGCACAGTGAGGAGGACGATATAAGAAATAAAACGTTTTCCAAGCCTCACTTGCAACAAATGGTAGCATCTTGGGGTCATAAAGTCTCCAAAACAACCATCAAGTGCCATCTGCATTCAACAAGCTATTTGAGAGGCACGCATGGAAAAACTTTTCTCACTCACAGTCATAAACGTAAACATCTGGAGTTTGCTGTATTGAGACTTCAACTGGGACCATGTGCTTTGGTCAGGCGAGACCAAGATAGAGCTTTTTGGCAACAAACACTATAACTGGGTCTGCTGAAACACAAAAAATGAGTATGCAGAAAAGCACCTCATGCCGACTGTGAAGTATGAAGAAGTATCGGTGATGCTATGGGCCTTTTTCTCTTTTAGAGGCCCTGGGAAACTTGTTGGGGTGCATGTAATCATAAACAGTTTGAAATACCAGGATATTTTTAATCAAAGACTGGTGGCCTCTCCCTGAAAACTGAATATGGGTAATAACAGGGTCTTTCAGCAAAATAATGAACTTAAACATGTAGCCAAATCCACACAGAAATTGCTCAACTGACACAGAATCAATCGCCTACCATTTACATCTCAGTCACCAGACCTCGACCCCATTGAAGCTCTGTAGAGTGAACTGAAGAGGAGAGTACAGAGGAGAGGACCAGGTCATGGTGAGATTTTAGAGAGATTGTGCAGAGAGGAATGGTTGAAGATCCCTCTTTCTATATTGTACCATCTTGTGAAACATTGCAGAAGAAGATTAGGTGCTTCTTAGTGGCAGATATGAAGCTGGATGCAAGATGCACATTCAAAACTTCTTTATTAACACACAAAGTTTTGAACACAGTCCAAGCTTGGAAACAAAAGGAAAGCAGAAGTCAGACAATAAGATAAGCAGAGCACTGGAGGCTAGGCAGCACCATAAATCAGAAAACAAAGAAAAAATTATACACTTGTTCACACATGTTCAGTATCAGAGGTGAGGCACAGAATATAATGGCTTGGTACATAATAGCAAAGACATAGACACAATTTTTCGCAACTTTACTTGAGCGTCTTTAAATAGAGTGGTGTATGAACAGCCTAAGTGCTGGAAGGTGTGGTGAGGCCATGTGCAGCAGAAGTCAGAAGTGTGGTGGCTGTGAGCACTACTCATGTATGATACAATATGATCAACATCATTTGTTGTTTTTCCTAAAAATAAAGATTAAAAGTAATTTTTCAATCCAAACACTGATAATGATAATCATTCATCCTTCATTCATTTTCTGAACAGCTTAATCCTAATTAGGGTTGCAGGGAGGCTGGCGTCCATCTGAGCCGACTCCAGGTGAGGGCAGGGTACACCCTGGACAGCTCACCAGGACATTGCAAGGCCAATACTCACACAATCATTCATATTCACACTCACACCTACGGGTGATTTGGAATAGCCAATTAAACCTACTGTGCATGTTTTTGGACTGTGGGAGGAACTGGAGTGCCCGGAGGAAACCCACTCAAGCAAGGGGAGAAGATGCATAAATAAAATGTATATGTATAAATATATCCACAAGTTGTTATCAATAAAATACTACCTGTGTTGGGAGTGTGCCAGTAGTTAAATGGCATGATGGGAAGTGTAGTATGCGTTATGAGTGCACTGTGAGAAAGCTGTGACAGAAGAATCCCAAAGAAGAAAAGGCAGGGCAGGTTGTACAAAAACGAAAGCTATTAAATTAGCAACAATACAGAACTTACTCAAAATACAACTTACAAAACTCAAATGCAAA
This sequence comes from Plotosus lineatus, assembly GCA_024760905.1. NCBI lineage: Eukaryota > Metazoa > Chordata > Actinopteri > Siluriformes > Plotosidae > Plotosus > Plotosus lineatus. The sequence goes on from CM045730.1 coordinate 24,742,347, forward strand.
TAGAAAGGTTCACAATGTGAGTACACATCAGTATTCTTTAATGAAACAGACAGTGGGTGTTCCTACTGATGAAAGATTCTGAAACTTGGGAGAGAGTGCCCTCTGGTGATGTGGTGTTGAACTGCCCATGGTGTGTATGATACAAATTAACAATAACAATTTCAAGTTAATGAAGTATCTATGATTTTTTTTTTCTGGGGATGATGTGAAGCCCATAAGTATTTTAATGTCTCTCTTCTTTAGACACACACACACACACACACACACACACACACACACACACACACACACACACACACACACACACATTTCAATACTCCGAATAGAACATAGATGACAGGTCAAAACTTTAAACTGAGAAAATGTATCATTTTAAGGGAAAAATATGTTCATTTTAAATTTCATGGTGTCAACAAATTTCAAAAAAGTTGGGACAGGTAGCAATAAAAGGCTGGACAAGTCAATTGCAATTATTACGAACAGCTGGAAGACCAATTACCACTAATGAGGACCGTTGGCAACATGACTGAGAGTTTCTCAAAGTGGCAGTGTCTCTCAGAAGCGAAGATGGGTAAAGGATCACCAATTTCCTCAATGTTGCACCGAAAGATAGTGGAGCAATATCAGAAAGGTATTTCCCAGCAAAAAATTGCAAAGAGTTTGAAGTTATCACTACAGTGCATAACATCATCCAATGATTCAAAGAATCTGGAACAATCTCTGTGCGCAAAGGTCAAGGCCGAAATCTTCGTGCCCTTAAACATCACTACACCACAAACAGGAATGCTACTGTAAGGGAAATCACAGAAAGGGCTCAGCAGTACTTCGAGAAAGCATTGTTGGTGAACACAATCCATCATGCCTTCCGCCGTTGCCAGCTGAAACTCTACAGTACAAAGAAGAAGCCATTTCTAAACAGGACCGAGAAGTGCGGGCGTTGTCTCTGGGCCAGGGGTCATTTAAAAAAGTGTGGCAAAGTGGAAGACTGTTCTGTGGTCAGATGAATCACGATTCGAAGTTCTTTATGGAACACTGGGACGCCAGTCATCCGGAATAAAGAGGACAAGGACAACCCAAGTTGTTATCAGCACTCAGTTCAGAAGCCTGCATCTGTGATTGTATGAGGTTGCACGAGTGCGTGTGGCATGAGCAGCTTGCACATCTGGAAAGGCACCGTCAATGCAGAAAGGTCTATTCAGGTTCTAGAACAACATATGCTCCCATCTACACATCATCTCTTTCAGAAAAGACTTTGCATTTTTCAATATGATGATGCCAGAACACATGCAGCATTAATTACAAGATCATGGCTGCGTAGGAAAAGGATCCGGGTATTGAAGTGGCCAGCCTGTAGTCGAGATCATAAAGAGGAAGGTTCAACAAAGATGGCCGAAGACAGTTGAACAGTTAGAGGGCTGTTTTAGACAAGAATGGCACAGCATTCCTATTTCTGAACTTGAGAAACTTGTCTTCTCGGTCCCCAGACCTTTGCAGACAGGGGATGCCTCAGAGTGGTGAAAATGGCCTTGTCTCAACTTTTTTGAGATTTGTTGACATCATGAAATTTAAAATCAATATATTTCCCCTTAAAATGATACATTTTCTCAGTTTAAACTTTTGGCCTGTCGTCTATGTTCTATTCAGAATAAAAATTTGGCACTTCCACCTTATTGCATTCAGTTTTTATTCACACTTTGTATAGTGTCCCAATTATTTTGGAATCTGGTTCATATATATATATATATATATATATATATATATATATATATATATATATATTGCAGCCGTGGGGGGGGGCACAAACCAATGTCCACCCTCACGTCGGTCTCAAGCCCGGATAAATGCAGAGGGTTGCGTCAGGAAGGGCATCCGGTGTAAAAACCAATGCCACAAATGCGAGTCAAAACTAAGAAATCCATATCGGATCGGTCGAGGCCCGGGTTAACAACAACCGCCATCAGTGCTGTTAACCAACAGGGTGCTGGTGGAAATTGGACTTCTGTTGGTCGAAGAAGTTGAAGGAGGAGAGGTGGGAGGCGTGTCCGTAGGCAGAGAGAGAGTAGAGGAAAGGCATGAGTCTAGGACTGAAAGTAGGGACATTGAATGTTGGAACTATGACAGGAAAAGGTAGAGAGCTGGCTGACATGATGCAGAGGAGGAAGGTGGACATACTGTCTGTTTAGGAGACCAGGTGGAAAGGTAGCAAGGCTAGAAGCTTAGGATCAGGTTTTAAACTGTTTTATCATGGTGTGGATGGGAAAGGAAATGGAGTAGGAGTCATCTTGAAGGAGGAGTTTGTCAGGAATGTTCTTGAAGTGAAAAGAGTGCAAGAAAGAGTGATGAGTCTCAAGTTAGAAATTGAAGGCGTGATGTTGGTTGGAGAAAAGTGTCCGGTGTGATGTGTGATAGGAGGGTATCGGCAAAAATGAAAGGAAAAGTGTACAAGACGGTGTTGAGGCCAACGATGCTGTATGGGTTAGAAACAGTGGCCCTGGGGAAAAGACAGGAGGCAGAGTTGGAGGTAGCAGAGATGAAAATGTTGAGGTTCTCTTTGGGAGTAACGAGGATGGATAGGATTAGGAATGAGCACGTCAGAGGGACAGCACATGTAAGACGTTTTGGAGACAAAGTCAGAGAGGCTAGATTGAGATGGTTTGGACATGTACAGAGGAGGGATAGTGAGTATATTGGTAATAGGATGCTGAGGCTGGAACTACCAGGCAAAAGGCCTAGAGGAAGACCAAAGAGACGATTTATGGATGTGGTAAAGGAGGACATGAAGGTCGTTGGTGTAAGAGAAGAAGATGTAAAGGATAGGGTGAGATGGAGGCAGATGATTCGCTGTGGCGACCCCTGAAGGGAAAAGCCGAAAGGAAAAGAAGAAGATGTTCAGTGTTGTTAGTGCTTATGCCCCACAGGTAGGATGTGAGCTAGACGAGAAGGAGAGATTCTGGAGTGAGTTAGATGAAGTGATGCAGAGTACCCCCACAGGTGAAAGATTCGTCATTGGTGCAGACTTCAATGGACATGTTGGTGCAGGCAACAGAGTGGACAAGAACGTGATGGGCAGGTTTGGTATCCAGGATTGGAACACAGAAGGAGAGATGTTGATAGATTTTGAAAAAGGATGGAAATGGCCGTGGTAAATACTTTCTTCCAGAAGAGACAGGAGCATAGGGTGACTTATAAAAGCGGAGGTAGACTAGATCTTGTGTAGACGATGTAATTTGAAGGAACTCATTGACTGCAAAGTAGTAGTGTGTTAGTAGTAGTTAGTTAGTAGTAGTTAGTAGTTAGACTGCAGAGTAGTAATGTTGAAAAACAGCATATGATGGCGGTGTGCAGGATGACGCTGATGGTGAGCAATGTGAAGAAGAAAAAGGCAGAGCAGAAGACAAAGTGCTGGAAGCTGAAAAAGGAGGAGTGTCGTGTTGTCTTCAAGGAGGAGTTGAAACCGGCTTTGGGTGGTCAGGAAGTGCTTCCAGATGACTGGACAACCACAGCTAATGTGATCAGGGAGACAGCTAGGAGAGTACTTGTTGTGTCATTTGGAAGGAAAGTAGATAAGAAAACTTGATGGTGGAATGAGGAAGTGCAGAAGTGTGTAAAGGAAGAAGTTAGCTAAGAAGAAGTGGGACATTGAGAGGACCGAAGAGAGTAAACAGGAGTACAGGGAGACACAGCGTAAGGTGAAGTTAGTGGTGTCAAAGACCAAACAAAGGGTGTATGATGATTTGTATGCTCAATTGGACAGTAAAGAGGGAGAAAATGATTTATACAGATTGGTACAGCAGAGAAATAGAGATGGGAAGAACGTGCAGCAAGTTAGAGTGATTAAGGACAGAAAGGGAAATGTATTGAGTGATGACAGAAGTGTGCTGGGAAGATGGAAAGAGTACTTTGAAGAGCTGATGAATGAGGAAAATGAGAGAGAAAAAAAGAGTAGAACAGGTGACCGTTGTGGACCAGGAAGTAGCAAAGATTAGTAAGGGTGAAGTGAGGAGGGCATTGAAGAGGATGAAGAATGGAAAGGTCCTGATGACATACCGGTGGAGGTATGGAAGTGTGTAGGAGAGGTAGCAGTAGATTTCCTGACAAGAACATTCAACAATGCCTGAGAGAGTGAGAGGATGTCAGAGGAATGGAGAAGAAGTGTGCTGGTGTCCATTTTTAAGAACAAGGGAGACGTGCAGAATTGTGGCAGCTACAGAGGGATAAAGTTGATGAGCCATATGATGAAGTTATGGAAAAGAATAGTTGAAGCTAGACTAAGTGCAGAGGTCAGCATTTGTGAACAACAGTTTGGTTTCATGCCAAGAAAGAGCACCACATATGCAGTGTTTGCTTTGAGGATGTTAATAGAGAAGTACATAGAAGGTCAGAGGGAGCTGCATTGTGCCTTTGTGGATCTGCAGAAAGCATATGACAGGGTGCAGAGAGAGGAACTGTGGTATTGCATGAGGAAGTCTGGAGTGGCAGAGAAGTATGTTAGAGTGGTGCAAGACATGTATGAGACATGTGAGACAGTGGTGAGGTGTGCTGTCAGTGTGATAGAAGAGTTCAGGGTGGAGGTGGCACTGCATCAAGGGTCAGCTCTCAGCCCCTTCTTGTTCGCTATGGTGATGGACAGGCTGACAGACGAGGTTAGACAAGATACCCCATGGACTATGATGTTTGCAGATGACATTGTGATCTGCAGTGAGAGCAGAGAAAAAGTGCAGGAAAATCTAGAGAGGTGGAGGTATGCCCTGGAAAGGAGAGGAATGAAGGTTAGCCTCAGTAAGACAGCATACGTGTGTGTGAACGACAATGACCCAAGAGGAACGGTGAGGTTACAGGGAAGCAGAGATAAAGAAGGCGGAGGATTTTAAGTACTTAGGCTGAACAATCCAGAGCAATGGAGAGTGTGGAAAAGAGGTGAAGAAGCATGTGCAGGCATGTTGGAATGGTTGGAGAAAAGTGTCCAGTGTGATGGGTGATAGGAGTGTATCGGCAAAAATGAAAGGAAAAATCCCCCACCTTCCTTATCTCTGCTCCCTGTAACCGCAGCGTTCCTGTTGGGTCCTTGGCATTCATACACATGTATTCTGTCTTACTGAAGCTAACCTTCATTCCTTACATATGGATGAAGCTGCATGACTCCATCTCACTGATACCATCAAAACCCAAGTGAAGCAAACTATCAGAGCTTACCATCTTCTGGCTGGATTCACCAAAAACGTCCAACCGCCAGATATTGTTGTTAACAGGTCGTAAGTTAGAGGGATCCAGGCTTCATGTCCAAATACTGGCATTACAGCTATCCTAGTCAGGTGACTTACTGAGCAATACGTGAGTGGCTGAGAGAAGTTTATGTCAGACTTTTACACCTAATTTCCGTCTCTACCACCATCTGTCTGTTACAAGGATGCTTTTCAATCAAAGAAAAATCAAATCGACTATGTTCTGGGACAGCAAAAATGATGCAGTTTCATCCCCACCTGCTGTACTAAACCTAGCGCAGACTGTGGGAATGACCACAGATTGCTCGCTTTCAAACTGAAGACAAAAATAACCAGCAAAAAGAAGGCCCCCAGTACGAAGCAGTATGCTGTCAGCAATATCCCCGACCCTTTCAGAGCCACAATTAGAGACAAATTTGACATGCTTCACCTCGATGAACAAGACTCTGAGAAGCTTGGTCCGATATCAAAACCATCCTCACGTAAACAGCAGACCAGCTCATTCCCAAGAAGTGTAAACATCCCAGAAATCCTTGGGTCTCAACTAAGGCAATCAAAATAGCAGAAAAAAAGAAAGCTAAAAGCAGAAAGACATTCAGCTACTCACCGTGATGACTGCAAGCAGCTCTGTGCCGATTTCCGGCTCCAAATACGAAGAGACAAAGAAGCGTACTACTCCAACATCTGCAGGGACATTGGTGAGGCCAATCACTCAGGGAACAGTAGGAAACGCTTCAAGAAAATCTGTAAACTCAAAGACTCAATTTCCCCCAAAGTGGGAACCACCAAATCACACCATGGCCAAGACATTACAGACAAGGAAAAAATCAAGAAGAGATGACAAGAATACACACAAAAACTCTATGAAAGAACAGGCTCTGAAGTTTTTAATGTCCCAGACTCATTCACCCACGAACCGGGTATCCTGCTCAGTGACGATCGTGAAGCTTTCAAAGTACTGCCTTCTCAAAAAGCATCCAGGCAGGACAACATCCCTTGTGAGTTCTTGAAATGTCTTAATGATAATTAGCTCAAGGTTCTTCATAAGCTCTGTAACAAGATCTGGTCCACCTGCAGTTGGCCTAAGGATTGGAAGCATTCCGTCTACATCACATTCTTCAAAAAGGTGATCCCAAATGGTGCGAAAATTATCATACTCTCATCTCTCAGACAAGCAAAGTTCTCATCAAAATCATTCAGAAGAGACTTCAGTGAAGAACAGTGGCCTCAGGAACAAGCCGGATTCCAGAAGGGCAGGGGCACCAGAGACCATATAGCAAACCTGAGGTGGATTCTGGAAACTGCCAAAGAAAGAAGAAAAGATGTGTAGCTGTGTTTCATTGATTACTTCAAAGCGTTCGATTGTGTTGAACACAACACTCTCTGGAATGTTCTTCATCGGCTAGGAGCCCCAACTCATCTTATCCACCTGATGAGGAACCTCTATCTCCAACCTAGAAGCTAAAATCAGACTGGATGACAGAGACACAGAGTGGTTTCACATCGGCAAAGGGGTTCATCAGGGCTGCATTCTTTCCCCCATGCTCTTCAACATTTATGGTGAGTCCATCATGAAAGCAGCAGCTGGAGAGTTGCCATCAGGAGTGAAGATCGGAAGCCATACGATTAACAACCTGAGTTACGCTGACGACACCACTGTTGTTGCAAGCACAGCAGAAGAACTCAAAAGATTAAAAAGTATCTGGCCCAAATGGTTTTAGTTCTGAGTATGCAAATATTCTGCTCATGTTATAAAATAGCTTAAAGTTGTTATGGTACATGTATGGTTTAATTATATACGGGCAGTGGTGGTCTAGTGGTATAGGGTGCAGGATCGCTGATCCGAAGGTTGGGGGTTCGAGTCCCCACAGGGATGTCACTGACCCCCCCCAGTACAGCTAACTGGGTTATCAAAGGCGGGCCATGTCGCTCACTGTCTATGGTGAGAGGCATGTAAAAGAACCATTGCTGACTTTCGTAAAGAGTAGGCTGCAAAGCCGTCAGCGTGTTTCTGTCCTTTGCGAAAAGGGTTGTGACAGGAAGGGCATCCGACATAAAAACCTCTGCCAAATCAAATGTGCGAATCAGATGATTCGCTGTGGCGACTCCCGAGAAAAGGGAAAAAGCCGAAACAAAGTAAGCATCCTCCCAGTAGAAATGCTTAATTTGAAAACTATAGCTTAACTAATGCATGACATTAATACTTGTGTTGCTCCACCTAACCTCTTACATTTATTTACTTTATCAAATTCTGTTAATTATCATACTACCATATCTGTATCTTCTAGAAATTTTTATTTAAAACCCTCGAGACTGTCACAACAAGCCAATGCTTTTTCATGTCTGTGAGTTAATCGTGTACTTTTTAGGGTGATGGCGACTGAAGAAAGATACGTGGATGTTTCTAATCTGATAAATTTATTTTCTGATTTTTGTGAATTGTATAATTGAGATTGGTATTCTATTTCCTTTTTTCCTTTGTTCAATAGTATATTGTATAGTAAAATGACATTTGTTTTCTTTTCCATTCACTGTCTTTTTCTGTACAACCTTTCCCCTTTATCTTTTAAGGAAACTGCTTGAAAATAGATACAAATAACAACAAAACAAATATGAAAAATATACTGTAAAGGATAATATATCTTGTGAAACCCATTCCGCCTCGATTAGTTTTTCTATTTGTGGGATGGGTTTACCTGTTTACCTGTAGCCATTTGATTTACAATAAATAAATTGAAATTGAATTGAACTGAATGTTGTGTGTGCAGTTAATGTAGTAAAAACTCACCAACATCCCAAAGTTGCGCTGTTATGCATGAAGGAATAGACGAAAATCCTTCCAGATCTATGTGCAGGAATGATCAACAGTTAGCACAAATGTAAGGTTATTACTGCATAAGGGGTATGAAAGCAAAAGTTCAAATACATTTGCCACAAATAATATTCTGATGAAAATCTTATGCTGTTTTAAATCTTATTTATGTAGAAATATTGAAAATTGTTAAGTATTTTTGGACATCTCACCAATCCCATATCACAGCTTTTAAAATGTGTAAAATGCTGTATGACTTTTAGAATGTGGACTACCCTTGACTTTGGACCCTGATCAATTCTAATCATTTATGAACATTTTCTTCTTACATGTGATTGGCTGCTGGAATTTAAAAAAGGCTGTTTATAATAAGTACCATGTTTATAATTCTGATATGGGTGTATATCAGCAGTAAACCCTGGAGAACAAGTGATTTATTTTGTTGTTTTCATTAATCATTCAGATGATCCAGTGCTGATGTCTTCTGACTGTGACAGTATCTACGAAACAATTTACAGTGACAACAGTGATTTAGTACAGAATAAGGAGGATGGAAAGCAGCCCTATGGCATCCCATTGCAAGCAGAGACACTTCTCTTACATCCCTTACTACCATCAGAGGTGAATCCTGTAAAAGCAAGCTTCTGCTATATTACTATGCATCTCTCTCTCGCTCTCTCTCTCTCTCTCTCTCTCTCTCTCTCTCTCTCTGTATATATATATATATATATATATATATATATATATATATATATATATATATTTTTTATATTTATATATATATATATATATATATATATATATTTATTTATATGTACATAATATATATATGTACACACACACACACACACACACACACACACACACACACACACACACACACCCGCGCACACAGGTAAACCTCGGCTTATTTCATTAATTTGTTCCAGGAGAGATGACGTAAGTAGAAAACGACTTAAATCGAATTAGCTTGTCTCTAGGCTATGAGAAATTTACTTGTATAATATCATATATATATATATATATATATATATATATATATATATATATATATATATATATATATATATATATATATATATATATATGTGTGTGTGTGTGTGTGTGTGTGTGTGTGTGTGTATATATATATATATAATATACAGAAAGCCCCCATTATTCGTGGGGTTACGTTCCGCCTCCACCTGCGGATCCCAAAAATCTGCAAATTATTGATGCGATTTTAAAACCTATGTTTGAGATTACATACGCTATAATATTCTTCTTAAACACATTCTATAGACAGTCTTACTCATTACTCCAATAATAATGTAGTAAAATATAGTAATCATTAAGTAAAAACTTTTTAATTTTGTACTGTGATAATATTTATGAATAAATGAAGCACTTTGGCTCCTTAACAGAAGCTAGAGAAGATGCAGGGCATTTCAGTGGCATGATAGGGATTAAATAATAATTAAAAACACACTAAAAAATTAATTTGCAATTCAAAAATTACATTGATAACAAAGAGAAAAAAGGTGTACACATTATCTGCAACGAATCAGCAGGAGGGAGAAACAAAAGCTCTCAGCCACTGGGTGCTTTAAAAATTGGAGTGGGAGGGCGCTTATTAAAATGATAACCAGCTCAGCGGAACGGTAAGTGCTTATGGCTACAGAGGTGGAAAACATGAATACAGGGATCCCTCACTTTCCGCAGTTAATTGGGACCGAGATCCCCACGCGACCATCACCCCCCCATCCCCCGACTGACGTATACGTACATGGGTATGTGTATAAAAAAATAAATATTCAATGCTATAAATGCTTATATTAACAATTAAACATTACAAAATAACACAAGATATAAGTAAAATATATATACAGACTCTCCCCAACTTACCAACATTCGTGTCCAAGATCGAAAGTGAAAGTGAAACTGAAATTGAAGAACAAGTAGACATAGAAATGGAATAAAATCTATAGTAAGATACATCATAGTTATAAGTATGAAATATGATTTACACATTATCCTGAAGTATAGTTAATGCTAGGCTCCAGCAGAGGGGGCATGGCGGGTCCGGGAAGAGAAGCATGATACTTTTCTGAACTCCTGCCAAAAGTATCAAAGAAGAAACAAATTGACTCCAGTATTATAATGAACTGGATGTGTACAAAGGAAGAGTGTGTACAAAGGAAGAGATTAGCGAAGAAGAAGTGGGACATTGAGAAAACCGAAGAGAGTAAGCAGGAGTACAGGGAGACACAGCGTAAGGCGAAGGTAGCAGTGTCAAAGGCCAAACAGAGCGCGTTTGATGACTTGTATGCTCGGTTGGAAAGTAAGGAGGGAGAAAATGATTTATACAGGTTGGCACAGCAGAGAAATAGAGATGGGAAGGACGTGCAGCAAGTTAGATTGATAGAGGACAGAGAGGGAATGTATTGACTGATGACAGAAGTGTGCTGGGAAGATGGAAAGAGTACTTTGAAGAGCTGATGAATGAGGAAAATGAGAGAGAAAAAAGAGTAGAAGAGGTGACTGTTGAGGACCAGGAAGTAGCAAAGATTAGTAAGGGTGAAGTGAGGAGGGCATTGAAGAGGATGAAGAATGGAAAGGCAGTTGGTCCTGATGACATACCGGTGGAGGTATGGAAGTGTATAGGAGAGGTAGCAGTAGATTTTCTGACAAGAATATTTAACAAGGTCTTAGAGAGTGAGAGGATGCCAGAGGAATGGAGGAGAAGTGTGCTGGTGCCCATTTTTAAGAACAAGGGAGATGTGCAGAGTTGTGGCAACTACAGAGGGATAAAGTTGATGAGCCATACGATGAAGTTATGGGAAAGAATAGTGGAAGCGAGACTAAGGGCAGAAGTCAGCATTTGTGAACAACAGTTTGGTTTCATGCCAAGAAAGAGCACCACAGATGCAGTGTTTGCCTTGAGGATGTTAATGGAGAAGTACAGAGAAGGTCAGAGGGAGCTGCATTGTGCCTTTGTGGATCTGGAGAAAGCATATGACAGGGTGCCGAGAGAAGAACTGTGGTATTGCATGAGGAAGTCTGGAGTGGCAGAGAAGTATGTTAGAGTGGTGCAGGACATGTATGAGAGATGTAAGACAGTGGTGAGGTGTGCTGTCGGTGTGACACAAGAGTTCAAGGTGGAGGTGGGACTGCATCAAGGGTCAGCTCTCAGCCCCTTCTTGTTTGCTATGGTGATGGACAGGCTGGCAGACGAGGTTAGACAAGATTCCCCATGGACTATGATGTTTGCAGATGACATTGTGATCTGCAGTGAGAGCAGAGAACAAGTGCAGGAAAATCTAGAGAGGTGGAGGTATGCCCTGGAAAGGAGGGGAATGAAGATTAGCCTCAGTAAGACAGAATACATGTGCATGAATGACAAGGACCAAAGAGGAACGGTGAGATTACAGGGAGCAGAGATAAGAAAGGTGGAGGATTTTAAGTACTTAGGCGCAACAATCCAGAGCAATGGAGAGTGTGGAAAAGAGGTCAAGAAGCGTGTACAGACAGGTTGGAATGGTTGGAGAAAAGTGTCCGGTGTGATGTGTGAAAGGAGGGTATCGGCAAGAATGAAAGGAAAAGTGTACAAGACGGTGTTGAGGCCAACGATGTTGTATGGGTTAAAAAGAGTGGCCCTGGGGAAAAGACAGGAGGCAGAGTTGGAGGTAGCAGAGATGAAAATGTTGAGGTTCTCTTTGGGAGTAACGAGGATGGATTGGATTAGGAATGAGCACATCAGAGGGACAGCACATGTAAGACGTTTTGGAGACAAAGTCAGAGAGGCTAGATTGAGATGGTTTGGACATGTACAGAGGAGGGATAGTGAGTATATTGGTAATAGGATGCTGAGGCTGGAACTACCAGGCAGAAGGCCCAGAGGAAGACCAAAGAAATGATTCATGGATGTGGTGAAGGAGGACATGAAGGTCGTTGGTGTAAGAGAAGAAGATGCAAAGGATAGGGTGAGATGGAGGCAGATGATTCGCTGTGGCGACCCCTGAAGGGAAAAGCCGAAAGGAAAAGAAGAAGATTATAATGAACTGGATAAGAGTGAAACTCTCTGTAAATCTGATCAGATCTGCTGTGCTGTGCTTGAGAGGAACCAGGAGTTTAAACACGGGACATAATGTACAGATGATTATGTGGAGAGAGAGAGAGAGAGAGAGAGAGTGAGAGAGATCTTATACAGTACAAACTCATATAGATTACTTATTAAAGGTTTAAACATACGTTCCCCTCTAAAGAATGCCCTGTAACGACTTACAAACAAATTCATCAAAGAATGGCCATCCTGAACCGAACTCGTTAGTAAGCTGGAGAGCGTCTGTACACACACACACACATACAGATTGTATGAAGAAGACGACATACAGACATACATACATACATACATACATACATACATACATACATACATACATACATACCTACGCGCGCGCACGTGCACGCATGCACGCAGATGCTTGCACACACACAGAGATGCAAAGATGCATCCAGTTTTGATGTAAGATTTTGGATAGTTTTTTTGTTTTGTGTCTGTTTAGGGTTTTTTTTTTTTTTTGCATAATTGGCCTTGTTTTTGTGACATTTTTCCATAACCTTTTCCCTTATTCTTCCTTAATTTTCTTATTTTTTAAATTCGATGAATTTTTTTTTTTAAACGCAATGCGCTGAAGCCGCATTATTTAAAGCCTGAAGTAGCGAGGGATCCCTGTAATACCAGAACAACAAAAGAGTTTTACTGGTATTTGTGTAATTCATTTTGTGGTATCAACCATACACAAAACCTGAAAAGAAACAGAAAATAGCATAACCTCAAAAAAAAAAAAAAAGACCCCTTACTTTTCCCTCCTGGTTCTGTTCCTTTAAACATTTTCCTGGAAGTAAAATAGAGCTAATCAACAAGAATGTCAATTTTCGCACATGGCATGTTGAACCAATTAACTAAAACATAAACAAAAGCACATGGCCAGGAACGTCCTTAAATTTATGAAGTTAGTGAGCAGGAGAATCGGGTGAAAAATACTCGTCATCACTTTCTGATAGGCCCATATCTGGCTCATCGCTCCATTCATTCAGAGCATCGGATAGTTTTTCTGTAGCAGTTTCTAATGGTTCATCGGTTGTTGGACATTTACCAAGAGAACACAGCAAAATATTTTCCTGTTTTTTAAGGCACGGCGGAACAATCAAATGTGTTACTGATGAACATTATAGACATTCCCCAGTGGCAGGGGATCTTGAAATACCGTGTAAACTCACTTTTACAGGCCGTGAACGTCATTTTACAGTTACAGAGACTGATCAAATAAAATTGGTAAGTTTGACCCACTATTTGGCTCCCAGTACACATGGGCGATTATTACACGTAAGAGCAAAAACATTGGGGGGTGGTTGTGGCTTATTGGAGCAGGGCGCATATTACGTCGAAAACGGTCAGTGTTTTTTAATTATTTAATGCTTTTTTTATTTTTAATGTTGATAAATATACAATTTTATAGACAATTAATACTATTTATAGTCGCGCGCAGGGTGCTGGGAGGCGTACAAGGTTTTATTTTTTTCCTCGAGGGGGGTGTCACAGAAAATAATTGAAAAGCACTGTGCTAATTTAAAGACATTATGAAAAAAGCCTTTGAGACCAAAATCCGTGACTATGCAGGGTCGCGAACGATGAACCGTGAATGGGCAGGGGCTTACCGTAATACATAATATGTGATTATAATGACGTAAATTTTATTTAAATTTTTCCATATATTTTTTGAAAACCGATGCATAATCAAGAATGACTTAACTCAAAATGACTTAAGTCGAGGTACACACACAGACACACACACACACACACACACACAGTTCTTAGTTGATCGCTGAATACACATAATTGGAGTGACGTCTCCGATTTTATAGCTATAGTAGGGTCAACCAGTCATAGACGAGCATAGTGCAAAACATGAACAAACAAAACAACAAATAAAACAAATTAAAACGAACAAAGAAACAATTTGACGCTGAGAACTCCGTGACGTCGCCTTCTAGGCAGTGCCATCCATGACGTCACTCCAAGTTCAATATAAAAGGACATGAAGCGTAATAAAGTTTATCCTTTTGGTATCGTTTGTTAAACATGCAACAGAACATAAAATCTCACACACAAACATTAACTTAGATATTGTACTGGAATAATAATCGAAAAAGACTTTAATACTAGTCTTTACAACAGTATATGCAGTATAATGTTTATATTTTATCATCAATAAATATAACAGTAAAAATTGAAAAGTTTTTCTTAATCATTACTACATTAATACTGACTTAATGAGTAAGACTGTCTATAGAACGTGTTTAAGAAGCATATTTTAGCGCATGTAATAGATAAACAGTATTTTACTTCTGTTTGCTCATTCGCGCACGTGAAATGATACATGAGGTTTTACGTCCGGGTACAGAACTCGTGGATTATCTCGATTCGCGGGAGGGCGCGGAACCGAACCCCCACGAATATCGAGGGCCTACTGTATATCTGAGTTATATAGTATGTTATGTTAAATGCAGCCATGAGGCGGGGGGGGCACTAACCAGTGTCTCTCCCCCTTATGCGGGTCCCAAGCCCGGATAAATGCAGAGGGTTGCGACAGGAAGGCAATCCGGCGTAAAACTTCTGCCACATTTAAAAATGCAAATGATCAATACAGAATTCATACCATTAACAACGACCGCCATCAGTGCTGTCAACCAACAGGGTGCTGATGGAAATTGGACTACTGTTGGTCGAAGACGTCGAAGAAGGAGAGGTGGGAGGTGTGTCCGTAGGCAGAGAGAGAGAAGAGGAAATGCGTGAGCCTAGGACTGAGAGCAGGGACTTTGAATGTTGGAACTATGCAAGGAAAAGATAGGGAGCTGGCTGACATGATGCAGAGGAGGAAGGTGGACATACTGTGTGTTCAGGAGACAAGGTGGAAAGGTAGCAAGGCTAGAAGCTTAGGACCAGGGTTTAAACTGTTTTATAATGGTGTGGATGGGAAGAGAAATGGAGTAGGAGTCATCTTGAAGGAGGGGTTTGTCAGGAATGTTCTAGAAGTGAAAAGAGTGTCAGAAAAAGTGATGAGTCTCAAGTTAGAAATTGAAGGCGTGATGGTCAATGTTGTTAGTGCTTATGCCCCACAGGCAGGATGTAAGCTAGAAGAGAAGGAGAGATTCTGGAGTGAGTTAGATGAAGTGATGCAGAGTACCCCCAGAGGTGAAAGAGTGGTCATTGGAGCAGACTTCAATGGACATGTTGGTGCAGGCAACAGAGGGGACGAGGAAGTGATGGGCAGGTTTGGTATCCAGGACAGGAACACAGAAGGACAGATGTTGATCGATTTTGCAAAAAGGATGGAAATGGCTGTGGTGAATACTTTCTTCAAGAAGAAACAGAAGCATAGGGTGACTTATGAAAGCGGAGGTAAGAGCACACAGGTAGACTACATCTTGTGTAGGCGATGTAATTTGAAGGAAGTCAGTGACTGCAAAGTAGTAGTGGGTGAGAGTGTTGCCAAACAGCATAGGATGGAGGTGTGCAGGATGACACTGATGGTGAGAAATGTGAAAAAGGCAAAGGCAGAGCAGAAGACAAAGTGGTGGAAGCTGAAAAAGGAAGAGTGTCGTGTTGTCTTCAAGGAGGAGTTGAAACAGGCTTTGGGTAGTCAGGAAGTGCTTCCAGAGGACTGGACAACCACAGCCAATGTGATCAGGGAGACCGGTAGGAGAGTACTTGGTGTGTCCTCTGGAAGGAAAGTAGATAAGGAAACTTGGTGGTGGAATGAGGAAGTGCAGGAGTGTGTACAAAAGAAGAGGTTAGCTAAGAAGAAGTGGGACATTGAGAGGACCGAAGAGAGTAAACAGGAGTACAGGGAGACACAGCGTAAGGCGAAGGTAGCAGTGTCAAAGGCCAAACAGAGGGCGTATGATGACTTGTATGATAGGTTGAACAGTAAGGAGGGAGAAAATGATCTATACAGGTTAACACAGCAGAGAAATAGAGATGGGAAAGACGTGCAGCAAGTTAGAGTGATAAAGGACAGAGAGGGAAATGTATTGACTGATGACAGAAGTGTGCTGGGAAGATGGAAAGAGTACTTTGAAGAGCTGATGAATGAGGAAAATGAGAGAGAAAAAAGAGTAGAAGGGGTGACCGTTGAGGAGCAGGAAGTAGCAAAGATTATTAAAGGAGAAGTGAGGAGGGCATTGAAGAGGATGAAGAGTGGAAAGGCAGTTGGCCCTGATGACATACCAGTTGAGGTATGGAAGTGTCTAGGGGAGGTAGCAGTAGATTTTCTGACAAGAATATTCAACAAGGTCTTAGAAAGTGAGCAGATGCCAGAGGAATGGAGAAGTGTGCTTGTGCCCATTTTTAAGAACAAGGGAGATATACAGAGTTGTGGCAACTACAGAGGGATAAAGTTGATGAGCCATACAATGAAGCTATGGGAAAGAATAGTGGAAGCAAGACTAAGGGCAGAGGTCAGCATTTGTGAACA
Source organism: Plotosus lineatus (assembly GCA_024760905.1). Classification (NCBI taxonomy): domain Eukaryota; kingdom Metazoa; phylum Chordata; class Actinopteri; order Siluriformes; family Plotosidae; genus Plotosus; species Plotosus lineatus. The sequence continues at coordinate 24,758,900 of CM045730.1, forward strand.
ACAGTTTGGTTTCATGCCAAGAAAGATCACCACAGATGCAGTGTTTGCTTTGAGGATGTTAATAGAGAAGTGCAGAGAAGGTCAGAAGGAGCTGCATTGTGCCTTTGTGGATCTGGGGAAAGCATATGACAGGGTGCCGAGAGAACTGTGGTATTGTATGAGGAAGTCTGAAGTGACAGAGAAGTATGTTAGAGTGGTGCAGGACATGTATGAGAGATGTAAGACAGTGGTGAGGTGTGCTGTCGGTGTGACAGAAGAGTTCAAGGTGGAGGTGGGACTGCATCAAGGGTCAGCTCTCAGCCCCTTTTTGTTTGCTATGGTGATGGACAGGCTGACAGACGAGGTTAGACAAGAATCTCCATGGACTATGATGTTTGCAGATGACATCGTGATCTGTAGTGAGAGCAGAGACCAAGTGGAGGAAAATCTAGAGAGGTGGAGGTATGCCCTGGAAAGGAGGAGATTGAAGGTTAGTCTTAGTAAGACGGAATACATGTGTGTGAACGACAAGGACCCAAGAGGAACTTTGAGGTTACAGGGGGCAGAGATAACGAAGGTGGAGGATTTTAAGTACTTAGGCTCAACAATCCAGAGCAATGGAGAGTGTGGAAAAGAGGTGAAGAAGCGCGTGCAGGCAGGTTGGAATGGATGGAGAAAAGTGTCCGGTGTGATGTGTGATAGGAGAGTATCGGCAAGAATGAAGGGAAAAGTATACAAGACGGTGATGAGGCCAGCGATGTTGTATGGTTTAGAGGCAGTGGCCCTGGGGAAAAGACAGGAGTCAGAGTTGGAGGTAGCAGAGATGAAAATGTTGAGGTTCTCTTTGGGAGTAACGAGGATGGATAGGATCAGAAATGAGTACATCAGAGGGACAGCACATGTTAGATGTTTTGGAGACAAAGTCAGAGAGGCTAGATTGAGATGGTTTGGACATGTACAGAGGAGGGATAGTGAGTATATTGGCAGTAGGATGCTGAGGTTGGAACTACCAGGCAAAAGGCCCAGAGGAAGACCAAAGAGAAGATTTATGGATGCGGTGAAGGCGGACATGAAGGTTGTTGAAGTAAGAGTAGAAGATCCAGAGAATAGGGAGAGATGGAGGCAGATCATTTGCTGTGGCGACCCCTGAAGGGAACAGCCGAAAGGAAAAGAAGAAGATAGTATGTTATGTTACCCTTGTGTTAAGACATCGTCTGTGATCTTTGTGTTTACACTGTTTTGCACACTTTAGTAACCCTAAGCAAATATGGTTGGTCAGAAGCGTAAGCCTACTAGCATGGGTGCAAGTCTCATACACAGAGATGAATTAACTATCTGCTCCGATCGGCACAATTTACCATGCATACTCAGTTCATTATACCAGTATACCAGTATACCCAGTATACCAGGCCGCCTCAGACACCTTAGGGAAGAGAGTCAGGAAAAACGAGGACTGGTTCGAGGCTGGGATTGAAGATATGGAGCCTGCCATAGCCGCCAAGGGTGTTGCGCTCCTTGAGTACAAGAGGAAGCCATGCAAGAAATCACTGGCCACATACAGAGAAGCCCGCAACAATGCCAAGAGGGTCGCCCGCAGGTGCGCCAACGACTACTGGCTGAAGTTTTGCAGCGATATTCAGACCTCTGCGGACTGTGGAAACACCCGTGCCATGTATGAGGGGATGAAAAAAGATTTCGGACCAAGTGCCACCAAGATCGCACCCCTCAAATCCACCTCCGGCGACATCATCAAGGACCGTGGGGAGCAGATGGAGAGATGGGCCGAGCACTATTCAGAGCTATACTCCAGAGAGAATGTTGTCACTGACTCAGCCATGGAGAACACCATCCCACTGCCCACCATGGAAGAACTCGACTCGCCACCTACCATCGAAGAGCTCAGCAAGGCCATTAACTCGCTGTCTAGCGGGAAAGCACCAGGCAGCGACGGAATCCCTCCAGAGGTGATGAAGGCTGCAAAAGAGAGCTGCCTCCTTGGGCATCTCCATGAGCTTTTGCTTCAGTGCTGGGAAGAAGGAACGATACCCCAAGACATGCGAGATGCGAAGATCATCACGCTCTACAAGAACAAGGGCGACCGCAGCGATTGCAACAACTATCGTGGGATCTCTCTCCTCAGCATTGTAGGGAAAGCCTTTGCAAGGGTAGTCCTCAACCGCCTGCAAGTACTTGCAGACCGTGTGTATCCCGAGTCGCAGTGCGGGTTCCGGCAAAGCGATCAACCATTGACATGGTGTTCTCCCTTCGGCAGCTGCAGGAAAAGTGCCGTGAGCAGCGGCGTCCTTTGTCCCTCGCCTTCATCGATCTGACCAAGGCATTCGACTTGGTCAGTCGGTCTGGCCTCTTCACCCTCCTCCATAAGATTGGATGTCCCACCAAGCTCCTGAAGATAGTCGAGTCATTCCACGACAACACGCCTGGCACAGTTCAGTATAACGGAACATCATCAGACCCCTTTCCAATCAAGAGCGGCGTGAAACAAGGGTGTGTCCTGGCCCCGACACTTTTCGGCATATTTTTCTCTTTGCTCCTGCGCTACGCATTCAGAGAGTCCGAAGATGGCATCTTCCTCCACACACGGAGTGATGGGAACCTCTTTAATCTCGCCCGCCTCAGGGCAAAGACCAAGGTGCGCAAGGTCCTCATCCGGGATATGCTCTTTGCTGACGACGCTGCCCTCACTGCTCACTCTGAAGCCGCCCTTCAGCGACTCATCAATCACTTCGGCGGAGGCATGCACAGAGTTTGGACTCACTATCAGCCTCAAGAAAACCAACATCATGGGTCAGGATGTCAGCACAACTCCCACAATCAACATCGGCGATTACACCCTGGAAGTGGTGGACAAGTTCACCTACCTTGGCTCCACCATCTCCAGCAACCTATCCCTGGATGCTGAGCTAAACGTAAGGATAGGCAAAGCAGCGACATCCATGGCCCGCCTAGCGGCGTGTGTGGAACAACCCCAGGCTGACCCTAAACACGAAGATGAAGGTGTACCAAGCATGCGTGTTGAGCACGCTTCTATACGGCAGTGAGGCCTGGACCCTATACATGCACCAGGAGCGAAGACTAAATGCCTTTCACCTGCGCAACCTCAGACGACTCCTCGGCATTACCTGGCAGGATCGTGTCTCCAACTCGCTGCCTTGGCCCAGGCAGGCATGTCAAGCATGTTCGCCATCCTCTCCCAGAAGCGCCTGCGCTGGCTCGGACACATATGCAGGATGGATGAATTCCGCATTCCAAAGGACATCCTCTATGGCGAGCTCGCCTCAGGAACACGACCAACAGGACGACCCGCCCTGCGCTACAAGGATGTCTGCAAGAGGGACCTGAAGTCATGCAGCATCAACCCAGTAGATCTCGAGGCAGCGAGCTCCGACCGCTCTAGCTGGCGTGGAAAGGTAAAATCCGGTGTGCAGCAGGCCGAGGAGAAGAGAGAGATCCAGCATGAGGAGAAGAAGAACCGCAAACAGCAGAGAATTCTGTCTGCCACAGCCTGCCCCACGATCCCTACTGCAGAATACACTTGCAGCAAGTGTGGTAGGAGCTGCATCTCCCGCATTGGCTTATTCAGCCACAGCCGGCGCTGCAGCCTCTCAGCTAATTGATAGACCTGCCTAGGTGCAGACTCCATGGTCTCTAGAGACAGACGGATGCCAACAAACTCAGTTCAGCAAAGAGAGTTGTAAAATGAATGAACCACGAATCCAGAGAGAACTCTTCGCTCTGCTGGTGATTCACATCAGTGCAGGCTGAGTTCTAAATGAGTTCAACAGTGCCCTTGTGCACTTGAAAGACCGGAAGTCCGTATAACCCACAGCAAGTACATTACTTTCGCAAGTACACTACTTTTGGTTTTAAGCGCCTCACATATTGTAAGCGTTGATTGGCTGTTTTAAGCTTCATGTAAAGGGACTCGGTATAAATAAGTGACTTATTTGAAATTAATGTTGATCTTATTTGATACATTTGATATTATTTTACAATGTTATGTTTCTAATAATTGATTTAGGGGTGTTTTATGAGATACGGTAATGGTATTTATGGATGTATAGTACAGTATGAGCGTCATACGTCACACGTCATACATCATACATCACTGTAACAACTTACGTTCACTTTCAACTTACGTTCAGCTGTCCGGAACCAGTTAAAAACGTAAGTAGGGGCGCGTCTGTATAAACAAGCAGGTACAAGATGAAACCTGTCAGCTAGTATGTACAGTATTCATTCATTCATTTTCTAAACTGTTTAATCCTAATTAGGGTCGCAAGGAGACTGCCACCCATCTCAGCCGACTCTGCGTGAGGATAGAATATACCCCAGGGATCCCAGATCTCTGCTATTTAGTGGAATTCTGCTATTTTCATAAATTTATGCAATAAGTACAGTGTAAGACTGTTTACTAGTGCAGAGTAAGTAAGTAACAGAGCAGAGTTGTGACATTTTGAATTATAGTGTTATACTATAAACATATTAACTTGTAGCAGGTATGCTCACTAGTTGAACACAAATGTTTGTTGTGATAATATATGTCATGTGTTATGTGATCATTCTATGAATTAGTTCATAATTATTTCATAATTGCTACACATGAATGACGAGCCATAGGGCTATGCTACTTGAAATATGTGTGTTTATCTACACTGAAATAACCTTTTAGTATTTTTTTACATTATTAAAGCTGTTTTGTTTAGTGTTTATGCATGTTACAAAACAATGATGAACTTGTCTGCATGATTTTTACATGACATGCTCTGCCCCTGTACTCCACAAGGGGCCCTGTGGCCCCCCTTGACCCCAGCTGAAATATTTCATTTCCTCTATTTCTAAACCTATTTCGTCTATTTTTTATAAACTTCACTGGGATCCCTGATACCCTGAACAGTTGACCAAGCCACCACAGGGAATATACAGTACTATCAATGTGGTAAACAGTAGAATGTAAATGTAGTGCAAAATGTAAGTGTATAACAGTGGATGTTGTTGCTATAGAGATGTAAGACAGTGGACATGTATGAGAGATGTAAGACAGTGGTGAGGTGTGCTGTCAGTGTGACACAAGAGTTCAAGGTGGAGGTGGGACTGCATCAAGGTTCAGCTCTCAGCCCCTTCTTGTTTGCTATGGTGATGGACAGGCTGACAGACGAGGTTAGACAAGATTCCCCATGGACTATGATGTTTGCAGATGACATTGTGATCTGTAGTGAGAGCAGAGAACAAGTGCAGGAAAATCTAGAGAGGTGGAGGTATGCCCTGGAAAGGAGGGGAATGAAGATTAGCCTCAGTAAGACAGAATACATGTGCATGAATGACAAGGACCCAAGAGGAACGGTGAGATTACAGGGAGCAGAGATAAGAAAGGTGGAGGATTTTAATTACTTAGGCTCAACAATCCAGAGCAATGGAGAGTGTGGAAAAGAGGTCAAGAAGCGTGTGCAGGCAGGTTGGAATGGTTGGAGAAAAGTGTCTGGTGTGATGTGTGAAAGGAGGGTATCAGCAAGAATGAAAGGAAAAGTGTACAAGACGGTGTTGAGGTCAACGATGTTGTATGGGTTAGAAACAGTGGCCCTGGGGAAAAGACAGGAGGCAGAGCTGGAGGTAGCAGAGATGAAAATGTTGAGGTTCTCTTTGGGAGTAACGAGGATGGATAGGATTAGGAATGAGCACATCAAAGGGACAGCACATGTAAGACGTTTTGGAGATGGTTTGGACATGTACAGAGGAGGGATAGTGAGTATATTGGTAATAGGATGCTGAGGCTGGAACTACCAGGCAAAAGGCCTAGAGGAAGACCAAAAAGACGATTCATGGATGTGGTGAAGGAGGACATGAAGGTCGTTGGTGTAAGAGTAGAAGATGCAAAGGATAGGGTGAGATGGAGGCAGATGATTGTGCCTGTGCCCTAACCACTAGACCACCACTGCCCTTTTTTTTTTACTTTTCCAGTGCACTCAGTGAACATGTTGAGTGAACTGGAAAAGTAAAAAAAAACAAAACATGACCCTCACAGTGCTCGCCATCTGATCTCAGTAATCCCATTGTGTCCATGGGGCTTACAGAGTGCTTGCCAGTCTGTTACTTCAAAGCAAAACTGTAGCACCTCCAAGGCCTCCCCCCACCATCTCCCAACAGTTTGTGTAGTCACGAGCACCCTCTTCATAACAGGCACATAGCGGGAAGAAAGATACATTAAGTTGTGTTTTGAACTCCTCAGTGCGGGGGTGGGGTGGGGGGCAATAGTCATCCTTTGTGTTTGCATACAGCAAGTCTAAAGTTCTGTCCTCTCTGGTGGGACAGTCCATGTACTGCACAAAGTTCAGCAGTGTAATGTCAGTGGTGACACAGTTGAAGTCACCTGAGATCACAATTAAAGTTCTCAGGTATTGAGTTTGTAACTGGGCTAGCATAAACAGTGTCACATGCAGTTTTGGGGTTTGCAGGAGGAGGAACATAAACAGCCACCAAGATGGCAATGGGAAATTTCCCAGGTAAATAATAGTGTCTGAGTCCAACAGCACACAAGTCAATGTAAGGTCCTCAACTCTGCTCTTTGATGGTTATGTGGGTGGGGTTAGTAAAGTTAAAAATGTTTCAGAATAATAAAAAGTAAACAAAAAACCTGTCTCAACCTACATATTGAAAAAAATGAAAAAGAAAAAGAGTTAAAAGTACTGGAAGAGCAGGAGTTACTGAAACAGGCTACACGCCGGTTAATGCATGTGCACTAAATATCTATATATTGTCTTGTACGAATATTGAATTTTATAACCCAAAATTGTCTTCACTTTAAAGAACAAACCTATTCTAGCCCCTGAACCACTTGTGATGGAGGGCCTGGAGCCTCTAATGAGTCAGATCAACAATTGGAACTTCCCCATATTCAGCCTGGTGGAGAAAACAAATGGAAAATGTGGTCGCATCTTAAGTCAGGTGAGGAACTGGAGCAAAAAGCACATGCATATAGACACTGTTAATTATATATGAAAGAAAACACTGAATCACGATGATAAAATAACAGGCTATTTGATTATTAAACTGAGCATTATGTTTAAAATTGCATGTATCTATTCCAATACTGACCTCTGTCAAAAAAAAATGCTGAAAAATGGTGAAAAATGTGCAGTTCACGACGCAAGAGATCCAAACTCATTTTGTGGATTTTTATTTAACCTCCAGGAAAAAAGTAGCATACATTCTCGGAAAGAAAATTGTTCCAAGAAAGGACCTCGGACTCCGTTTACCATCACTCTGCATTTGCTTATAATGCCCATTCCACCCTCATTGGTCTACCATCCTCTAGCTTTAAACTCGGATTGCTCCCTCAAGACCCCTTTTTAAACTATGGCTCTACCTCTAAGAAATGACAGGTTGACATCATATATGTCATCTCTGATTGGTATATCAAGACACACCTTTTTAACTATGGTTAGTTCTGAGAAATTACATTATGTAGAAACCTTGAAGGTCTGAGCTCTGCGCCACCTGGTCGAGCTCCTCGATCTAAGAACCATGTGTTCCCTTTCCAAGGTCACCAAGCAATCCTTTTACCGAGTGGAATGGAAGAAAAAACTTACACTCACTTCAGTGAATGAACTACTCATACAGCCGTCACACTAATCATCCAGTAATTAAATACTCCAGCAAATCATACAATTGCTCTCCTATATGTATAATCATTAGCAATTGAATATTTTTTCATTCGAGGTGACTTTACTGGACAGTTCTCCATTTCTGGATTACAAGTGTCTTTAAATTAAAAAAGTATGATCACTCATTCCAAGGCTACACTTTCTGTATTTATTTTCATATTCATGTTAATGCTGTTAATTATCAATAATTAATTTGAGTACGTAAGAGAGAAATCCAAAAATTTGCATAAAATTTATGGAGGATTAATCCTTCCTCTATTCATGGACCAACAGCAATGAAATAACAAAGTCTGATTGTAAAATTTGAACAATTTATTAAATGAACAATAACAACAAATAATTGCTTATATTGAATATGGATGTGGTGAAGGCGGACATGAAGGTAGTTGGAGTAAGAGGAGAAGATGCAGGAGATAGGGTGAGATGGAGGCAGATCATTTGCTGTGGCGACCCCTGAAGGGAACAGCCGAAAGGAAAAGAAGAAGAAGAACAACGAAAAATTGCTTCTAGACAACACTTAGATAAATAACTAAAAATATTTTTGACTACTTACAAATAATTGGGAGGTGTGAAAATTATACTCAAGAGTCCTGAAAAAATCCGGGAAATGTCTGAAACAGTGAAAGTCCTGGAAATCCTAGAAGTGTGCTTCCTGATGAACGTAATAGCAGTCAATTCCTGTGTGTGATATAAGCGAAATTAGTCCAGAAAGGTAAAATCCAATGTGAGTCCTGTGAAATCTAGTGAAATGTGCGTACTGAAGATATTTTCCAGTGGAGATGCAGTGCCAAGTGGTCCAGGAGTTCAGAAGAGTCCAACAATATCTTTCATAGCGGTCAAGTCAAAACTGTTCCCTGGTTCCAGTGTTCCGCCTCCTTATACTAGTATAGTCTTTGAAATATCTAGATCTTTACAGAAGCTTCCAGAAAACATGTGCTTTTTGTTTACGTAGGGCAGAAACATCTAGACAGTCAAGTGAGGCCACTTGTTCGTGATGTCCTCTAGTGTAAAGTGCACAACGCTGCACAACACTGCCACCTAGCAATATGCACAAGAGCTACTACTTCACAGTCACACATGTACACGATCCCTAGATATTTGATGTTCTCCCTTTGGCACAAAGATTCATTCTGGACGTGGAAGAAGCAATCCACCTTTTTTCTAGATGAGAGCAATGGCCTCATAGTTGGAGAGTTGGCTTTTATCCCAGTCACTTCACCAATTCACGAAGAGAAGTATGTTGCAATTCAGAGATGTTTACTCAGTCCCAGAAGAATGCAGCAGAGATACAGGCAGTTTCTCCAAAAAGTGATCGTCAGTAAAAGAATTGAAGACAACAACCTTAAAAACAGCACCTCCTAAAATATCATCTAAAACTTTCTATTGTTACATGAACAGTCGACATGAAGCAGTGGTGGGCTAGAAGTAAAGATGGCAAAACTGGTTACTGTAAAAAAAAAAAGTATATAATGTAATCCAAATAAAAAAAGATAATTGATTAAGATGTTTGATCACAACTTTCAGTGACAAAACCCTGTAATAAGCGTAGTCTATGGGCAGTGGTGGCCTGGTGGTAAAGGTGCTGGATCACTGATCCTGAGGTTGGGGGTTCAAGCTCCACTCGCCACAGGTTGTCCACCCCCCCCCCCCCCCACACACACACACAGGTTGTCACTGCTGCCCAAGCAGCTAACTGAGTTATCAACGGCTGACCATGTCTTTCACTGTCTATAGTGTGAGGCATGTAGAAGAACCATTGTTGACTTTTAACAAGAGTAGGTTGCAAAGCCGTCAGCGTGTTTCTGCCCTGCGATGGCCTGGCAAGATGTCCAGGGTGTACTCTGATCTCGTCTGGAGTTGGCTGGGATGGGCGCCAGCCTCCCCGCGACTCTAATTAGGATTAAGCAGTTACAGAAAATAAACTGAACTGACAGTTAAATATGAAACATTTCCTGTTATTCTAAATGTTTTCACACATTTAGCACATTTCATACCGTCCATGTCTAGATATCATTATTTTCAAAATGCTTAGACAAGCATGACCAAAAAACTTAAACATCATATCAACAACAATCATATCTTGAATGCCCTTGTCCTACCTGGATTATGTTTAGCATAATGCACTAATACATTGATGACTACTAAGAAATAGATGCCTGATGCATTTTCCCCTTGCTTATTGGACAACATGGAATTTTAGGGGTTTGTTGCCCTTACATGGCATAATGAAATTGTTCTTCCTCAGGATCCTTATTGGGTGTACTAACAAGGTCGATGTGTATGGTATTAAATGCGCATTGTATAAAAACCACAAAGGTGTTCTTCCTGTTAAAAAAGACCAGCATGACTATGATGGAACATCTGTGCTGAAAATAGCACACAACGTTATATATTAGTCATTACTTCATTTAATCTACCGTGTTTTCCGGACTATACTTCGCTCCGGACTACAAGTCACATTGGTCGAAAAATGCACGATAAAGAAGAAAAATAGAATATAAGTTGCAAACTCATGGAAACTCTCTACCGTGGCTTGGAAATCTGCTAGCAGTTTTTGTGATGTTTTGGTCCCCGCTCTGATAGAGAGGTGGTTGCGTTGCATGAAGCGAAAAAACCAAGAAAGTCGTTTATAGTCATCTCCTTGACAACTATCTAGACATTGTGACGCAATTGCAATGTTGTCAAGCCTCTCCCTAAGGCACATTGCTCAATCCCCCATGTGCGAACTGGTTCCTCTAGCTGTGACTATCTAGCTTTTAGCCCACGATTGGCTTTTCGCCCATGATTAGCTTTTTTTTTTTTTGTTCTTGTTTTCTTCATTGCAGTAATAATAATCTCCCTTTTTTTGTGCTCTTGTTGCCTTCTTTCGGTTGTGAGTGTAAAAATAAACATGTGAAATTATGTTCATTATTATTATGATGAACAGAATTATATAAGAATAATTTCACTACCTGGACGTGAAGACGCAACTGCACTGTTGACAAGCCTCTCCCTGCAGCACTTTGCAAAAACACCCATGTGTGAGATGGTTCCTCTAGCTGTGGCCCTCTAGCTTTTAGCCAGCAATTAGCTTTTTTTGTTTGTTTTTGTGTTTTTGTTTTCTTCATTGCAGTAATAATAATATCCGCTTTTCTCTTGTCCCTCACAAGTTTCTCGCTCACTCCAAACTTTTTTTCTGCTGCTCAATTACCATTTTCTGCTGCATATTTCACAACTTGCAGCTTGTAAGCCGCAGAATAGGATTTTCTTTTTGGGGCCATTTCTTCATTCGTGGATGAGCAGGTACTGATACCCAAGCCTAGGGAGTCCTCTTGTGGTTGTGAGTGTAAAAATAACAAACATGTAAAATTATGTCTTATTATTATGACGAACAGAATTATATGTCATAATTTCACATATAAATAGCTCTGGGGTATAAGGCGCACCTTCAGCCAAAGTATTAAAAAAAAGTGCGACTTATAGTTTGGAAAATATGGCATTTGCTTTTGTTTTTTGTTTTTTCTGTAAAGTTTATAATGTCGCCCCAGTGCCCTCCATTGGCCAGAACATAAGATTTCCATTTTTTCTTTTTCTTTTCTAATTTTTTTTTTGGTATCAAAATCATATCAAATTATCCTATAATATTTTATTACAATATGTGGCAATAATATATAATAAAATAATAAAATGAACATATAATGCATGGGACTTGTGTACTATGTGTGGTGAGTGAACTGGCAGATGCTACCTTATGATGGTCTTTCTGCAGAATTAAAAATATGTCTGTAAATGTGGGGAAACGTCTGAAATTCATGTAGTTTAATATGGCTATTTGGAGTTTCTAATCTCCAATTGTTTGCTTTAGATGTCTTACAGGCTATTTGAAGATACTGGTCTCTTTGAAACCTTCAAGATTCCAAAGAAAAAATTCATGAATTACTTCCATGCCTTGGAGAATGGATACAGGGATATCCCATGTAAGTTAAAGTGGTCCATTCAGCATTAGGGTATATAGTACAAGGAAATGGCACAGTATGATTGGTTTGCTATTTTGGAATTATAAATAATTATTGTGATAATGCTTTACTGGAAGTGGCAAACACACTTAAGGTTTTTGATCACTGAGGAAGATATTCTAGATATTCAACAAAATGCTGTCCCAGGAAGTACAAATAAAGCATGTTTGTGGTTAAAACAAACAAAAGACACTTTAATCAAACCACTTAATCCGACTAGGGCTGTATTATCTCAGTTGACAATGGGCAAAGGTGCAGTACTCCCTGAACAGCTCATCAGTTTATTGCAGGTCAACATATGCACACACCCACACATATAGACATGCACACACACAAACAAACCAACAATCATTACACTCACATCCACACCTCTGGGCAATTTGGAAGGGAGTTAGTTTAATGTGTTAGCCTAACTTTGGACTGTAGGAGGAAAGTGGAGAACATGCAAACCCCACACAGAAATACCCTTGCCTTTCTTACTTTGAAGCGAATGTGTTAACTACTATGCCATCCATTTAATTTATTGTTTACTCCAGAGTCGTTAGCACAGCAAGATAAAATTTATACAGAAATACAATACAGTAAGTATACCTAAAGAGTTAGAGTGTACTCACCAGTAAGGGAAAATAGGGTGAAATAGTATAACTGGTATTGGTTGTCTTCAGTCTTATCAAAAGCCTTCAATATATATTATTATTGAGGATTCCTGACCTTGCATTTGCTGTCTGCCATGTATTGTATTGAACTTTCCCTTGAAATGTAAATTAAACAAACCCAAGTGCTTTCTTTCTTAATGACTTACTACACTTTATTTCTCCATATTTTACATGTAATCTCCATTTAATTGTCGTGTCTAGTCTAGTGTATTCTAGTGGGTTTGGCTGTGTATTCAGCATTGGCAGCCTCTATTTCAGCCTCTATTACAGCCTCTATTTCAGCCTGCACTATTTGGACGTGTGTGTGAGATTTAAGTGTGGAGCCGTGCTTAAAACCTGAACCTTCCTTCATGATTTGTTCATTCTATTTCAGATCGGAGCATAATTACCTGTTCAAGGTTTTTAATAATTAAACCTGGGGATTTATTATGTATTTTGGATGTGCATAAAAGACAAGATCAGCTTTTTGACTCATGCTGACAAGGAAAAATCCTGGTTTATATCAGAGGAGAGATTATGTGGGGAAATCCAAGTTGAACTAGTTATTCAAGGAAAAGTAAATTAAAAATACAGTAATAGATTACTGCGTAACCTATATATTTCCAAAATGTCCCCTGGAATCAGATCCGAGCAACAAAACTGAACTGATCTGAGATGTGTGTTTCTCTGTCCTTGGTGAAAAGCAGCTTCAGCAGTGAGTACTGACACTGGAACAACCATTTATCATCATCATCATCATCATCATCATCATCATCACCATCATCACCATCATCATCATCATCATCATCTGCTTCATCCAGGGTTAGGATTTAGTGTGTGTGTGTGTGTGTGTGTGTGTGTGTGTGTGTGTGTGCGTGTGAGAGAGAGAGAGGGAGAGAGAGAGAGAGAGAGAGAGAGAGAGAGAGAGAGAGAGAGAGAGAGGAAGTACAAACTGGATTCCAAAAAAGTTGGCACACTATACAAATTGTGACTAAAAACTGAATGCAATGATGTGGAAGTGCCAAATTTCAATATTTGATTCTGAATAGAACATAGATGACAGGGCAAAAGTTTAAACTGAGAAAATTTATTATTTTAAGGGAAAAATATGTTGATTCTAAATTTCATGGTGTCAACAAATCTCAAAAAAGTTGAGACAGGTAGGAATAAGAGGCTGGACAAGTCAATAGCACTTATAACGAACAGTTGGAAGACCAATTATCATTAATGAAGTGAGGGGGGAATGCAGCCATTGGGGGGGGTGCAGCCATGGGGGGGCACAAGCCAGTGTCCACCCTCACGCCGGTCCCAAGCCCAGATAAATGCAGAGGGTTGCGTCAGGAACGGCATCTGGTGTAAAACCAGTGCCAAATAAAATATGTGAGTCAAAACAAAGACGTTCATACCGGATCGGTTGAGCCCCGGGTTAACAACGACCACTATGAGTGCTGTTGGCCAACAGGGTGCTGGTGGAAATTGGACTACTGTTGGTCGAAGACGTCCAAGAAGTCGAAGAAGGAGAGGTGGGAGGCGTGTCCGTAGCCAGAGAGAGAAGAGGAAAGGCACGAGTCTAGGACTGAAAGTAGGGACTTTGAATGTTGGAACTATGACAGGAAAAGGCAGAGAGCTGGCTGACATGATGCAGAGGAGGAAGGTGGACATACTGTGTGTTCAAGAGACCAGGTGGAAAGGTAGCAAGGCTAGAAGCTTAGGAGCAGGGTTTAAGCTGTTTTATCATGGTGTGGATGGGAAGAGAAATGGAGTAGGAGTCATCTTGAAGGAGGAGTTTGTCAGGAATGTTCTAGAAGTGAAAAGAGTGTCAGACAGAGTGATGAGTCTCAAGTTAGAAATTGAAGGCGTGATGTTCAATGTTGTTAGTGCTTATGCCCCACAGGCAGGATGTGAGCTAGAAGAGAAGGAGAGATTCTGGAGTGACTTAGATGAAGTGATGCATAGTACCTCCAGAGGTGAAAGAGTGGTCATTGGGGCAGACTTAAATTGACATGTTGGTGCAGGAAACAGAGGGGACGAGGAAGTGATGCGCAGGATTGGTATCCAGGACAGGAACGAAGAAGGACAGATGTTGGTAGGTTTTGCAAAAAGGATGGAAATGGGTGTGGTAAATACTTTCTTTCAGAAGAGACAGGAGCATAGGGTGAGTTATAAAAGCGGGGGTAGGAGCGCACTGGTAGACTACATCTTGTGTAGGCAATGTAATTTGAAGGAAGTCAGTGACTGCAAAGTAGTAGTGGGCGAGAGTGTTGCCAGACAGCATAGGATGGTGGTGTGCAGGATGACGCTGATGGTGAGGAATGTGTAGAAGGCAAAGGCAGAGCAGAAGACAAAGTGGTGGAAGCTGAAAAAGGAAGAGTGTTGTGTTGTCTTCAAGGAGGAGTTGAAACAGGCTTTGGGTGGTCAGGAAGTGCTTCCAGATGACTGGACAACTACAGCTAATGTGATCAGGGAGACAGCTAGGAGAGTACTTGTTGTGTCACCTGGAAGGAAAGTAGATAAGGAAACTTCGTGGTGGAATCAGGAACTGCAGGAGTGTGTAAAGGAATAGGTTAGCTAAATAGAGATGGGAAGAACGTGCAGCAAGTTAGAGTGATTAAGGACAGAAAGACAAAGTGGGAAATGTATTGAGTGATGACAGAAGTGTGCTGGGAAGATGGAAAGAGTACTTTGAAGAGCTGATGAATGAGGAAAATGAGAGATAAAAAGAGTAGAAGAGGTGACCATTGAGGGGCAGGAAGTAGCAAAGATTAGTAAGGGTGAAGTGAGGAGGGCATTGCAGAGGATGAAGAATGGAAAGGCAGTTGGCCCTGATGACATACCAGTGGAGGTATGGAAGTGTCTAGGAGAAGTAGCAGTAGATTTTCTGACAAGAACATTCAACAAGGTCTTAGAGAGTGAGAGGAGACCGGAGGAATGGAGGAAAAGTGTGCTGGTGTCCATTTTTAAGAACAAGGGAGACGTGCAGAGTTGTGGCAACTACAGAGGGATAAAGTTGATGAGCTGTACAATAAAGTTATGTGAAAGAATAGTGGAAGCTAAACTAAGCACAGAGGCCAGCATTTGTGAACAACAGTTTGATTTCATGCCAAGAAAGAGCACCACCGGTGCAGTGTTTTCTTTGAGGATGTTAATAGAGAAGTGCAGAGAAGGTCAGAAGGAGCTGCATTGTGCCTTTGTGGATCTGGAGAAAGCATATTACAGGGTGCCGAGAGAGGAACGGCAAAGAAGAATGTTAGAGTGGTGCAGGACATGTGCGAGAGATGTAAAACAGTGGTGAGGTGTGCTGTCAAGGACCCAAGAGGAACGATGAGGTTACAGGGAGCAGAGATAAAGAAGGTGGAGGATTTTAAGTGCTTTGGCTCAACAATCCAGAGCAATGGAGAGTGTGGAAAAGAGGTGAAGAAGCGTGTGCAGGCAAGTTGGAATGGTCGGAGAAAACTGTCCAGTGTGATATGTGATAGGCGGGTATCAGCAAGAATGAAAGGAAAAGTCTACAAGACGGTTTTGAGGCCAGCGATGTTGTATGGTTTAGAAACAGTGATCCTGGGGAAAAGACAGGAGGCAGAGCTGGAGGTAGCAGAGATGAAAATGTTTAGGTTCTCTTTGGGAGTAACGAGGATGGATAGGATCAGGAATGAGTACATCAGAGGGACAGCACATATAAGATGTTTTGAAGACAGAGTCAGAGAGGCTAGATTGAGATGGTTTGGACAAGTACAGAGGAGGGATAGTGAGTATATTGGTAGTAGGATGCTGAGGTTGGAACTACCAGGCAGAAGGCCCAGAGGAAGACCAAAGAAATGATTCATGGATGTGGTGAAGGAGGACATGAAAGCATTTGGTGTAAGAGAAGAAGATGCAGAGGATAGGGTGAGATGGAGGCAGATGATTCGCTGTGGCAACCCCTGAAGGGAACAGCCGAAAGGGAAAGAAGAAGAAGAGAAGAAGAAGTCAATTGGCAACATGACTAAGTACAAAAAGAGCTTCTCAGAGTGGCAGTGTCTCTCAGAAGCAAAGATGGGTGGAGGATCACCAATTCCTCCAATGTTGTGCAAAAAGATAGTGGAGCAATATGAGAAAAGTGTTTCCCAGCAAAAAATTACAAAGAGTTTAAAGTTATCATCATCTACAGTGCATAACATCATCCAAGGATTCAGAGAATCTCTAACAATCTTTGTACATAAGGGTCAAGGCCAAAAGTCCATACTGGATGCTGTGATCTTCGGGCCCTTAAACGGCA
Source organism: Plotosus lineatus (assembly GCA_024760905.1). Lineage (NCBI taxonomy): Eukaryota > Metazoa > Chordata > Actinopteri > Siluriformes > Plotosidae > Plotosus > Plotosus lineatus. The sequence goes on from CM045730.1 coordinate 24,775,443, forward strand.
CTGCACCACAAACAGGAATGCTACTGTTAGGGAAATTACAGAAAAGGCTCAGCGATACTTCAAGAAATCATTGTTGGTGAACAAAATCCACCGTGCCATCTGCCGTTGCCAGCTGAAACTCTACAGTACAAAGAAGAAGCCATTTCGAAAAAGGACCCAGAAGCGCAGGCGCTTTCTCTGGGCCAGGGGTCTTTTCAAATAGAGTGTGGCAAAGTGGAAAACTGTTCTGTGGTCAGATGAATCACGATTCGAAGTTCTTTATGGAACACTGGGACGCCAGTCATCCGGAATAAAGAGGACAAGAACAACCCAAGTTGTTATCAGCACTCAGTTCAGAAGCCTGCATCTGTGATGGTATGCTGTTGTATGAGTGCATGTGGCATGGGCAGCTTGCACATCTGGAAAAGGCACCGCCAATGCAGAAAGGTATATTCAGGTTCTAGAACAACATATGTTCCCATCCAGATGTCGTCTCTTTCAGAGAAGACCTTGCATTTTTCAACATGATAATGCCAGAACACATGCAACATTAATTACAACATCATGGTTGCGTAGGAAAAGGATCTGGGTATCGAAATGGCCAGCCTGCAGTCCAGATTTTTCACCTATAGAGAACATTTGGTGCATCATAAAGAACAAGGTGCAACAAAGAAGGCACAAAACAGTTGAACAGTTAGAGGCCTGTATTAGACAAGAATGGGACAGCATTCCTCTTCCTAAACTTGAGAAACATCCCTCCTCGGTCCCCAGACGTTTGCAGACTGTTATAAGAAGAGGGGATCCGTCACAGTGGTGAAAATGGCCTTGTCCCAACTTTTTTGAGATTTGTTGACACCATGAAATTCAGAATCAACATATTTTTCCCTTAAAATGATACAACTCATTTTAAACTTTTGACCTGTCATCTATGTTCTATTCGAAATAAAGTATTGAATTCATTACTGTATTCCATTAACTGAACTCACTCTGCTGATCTCTCTCTCTCTCTCTCTCTCTCTCTCTCTCTAGCTCTCTTTCTCTCTCTCTTTCTCTCTCTCTCTCTCTCTCTCTCTCTCTCTCTCTCTCTCTCTCTCTCTCTCTCTCTGTCACATTTCATGGGTTTCTACTCCCCCTTTCTGTAACATTCTCTCATTTATTCAGCCTGTCCCCCCCTCTTTTCTGCTCTCTTCATCATCATCATCATTATCATCATCATCATCATCATCATCATCATCATCTGGTTAATCTGGGGTAGGGTTGCTGGGGCAGCAGTCAAAGCAGTGCGATCCAGATGTCCCTCTCCCCAACCACTTCCTCCTGCTCTTCTGGGGAACACCAATGTATTTCCAGACCAGCCAAGAGAGATAGTCCTTCCAGTCTGTTCTGGGTCAACAAGGGGTCTCTTCTCAGTTCTGTGAAAAACTATACCAGGGAGGCCTGTGAGAGGCATTCTACCTAGATGCTAAAACCACCTTAACTGGTTCCTATGTGTTCAGGATGTGGAGGAACAGCAGTTCTACTTCAAGATATTCAAGCTTTTCACCCTATTTCTTAGTGAGACCCCACCACCCTGTGAAGGATCTTATTTCAACCGCTTGTATCCTCCGTCTTCTTTTTTCAGTAACTTCTTAAAGCTCATGATCATAGGTGAGGTTTGGAATGTAGATTGACTGATAAATTAAGAGGTTTGCTTTCCAGTTCATCTCCCTCCTCACCATCATAGACCAATACAAGCTCTGCTTTACAGCAGAGGCTGTACCAGAGGCTTGTCAATCTCCTGCTCCATTCTTCTCTTACCCACTTGGGACAGGACCTCATTCTAGACCCGGAAGGTGCATTTTACCATTTTCCAGCTGAGAACCATGGCCTCATACATGGAGGTTCTGATTCTCACTCAGCTGAAAATGGCTTCACTGAGAGCTGGAGGTCCCGGCTTGATTCAGGATTCGGGATTCAGGATTTTTAATAGCCATTTGTGTTTTTTACACACATAGGAATTATTGTGTGGTTGTTCAAGGAGTCAAGTTACAAACAGAAAAGAAGGCTCAAATCAACAACACACGAATTGCTATAAAATAAACACATAAAATGATGCTTTTTCCGGTGATACAGAGACCAAATGGCGAGTAGCAATGTTTCTGGTACAGCATACCCCTGGAACAAACCACACAAGATAGCCTGAAGGAAACAGTAGAAAACATTCTCGAAGTCCAAAAAACACATGTGGACAGATTGAGCAAACTCCAATGCCCTCTCCATTATCCTGTAAAGTGTATACAACTAGTCAAGAGTGCTACGACCAGGACAAAACCCACATTGTTCCTCCTGAATCTGATGATGAATCTCTATGCGCATCCAAAATAAATAATAAATCCACAGGTTTAATAATTAAAAAATCTCCAACAGGTAATTATGCTCTAATCTGACATGGAATGAACGAATTGTGGAGGAAGATACAAGTCTTTAGGCGCAGCCCCACACTGCGCTATCACACACAATGTCTAAATAGTGCAGGCTGAAGGAGTGGCATAAGCCAAAGCTGAGCAGTTCATATTGGAATGCACAAATAATTGAATTGGACATACTGGACTCTATACAATCAAATGGAGTTTGGATGTAAAATAAGCAGAGAAAAAAGTGAAAATAGTCATAAAGACAGGTTTGTTTTATTTCCATTTTAAGGGCAGGTTCAATACAATACATGACACACAGCCAGGGCAGGATAATGGATTCTCAATGATAATCAATACTGAAGATTTTCTATGAGACCACACATTTTGTCAACCAGCTGAAACGGAAAACAACTGGAAAAAAAAGTTGTACTATGTTGCCCTATTTTGAGTCTATATTGAATACATTTGAGTACAGCCCTACATACCTCAGCTTGCAGCCTTGCCTTTACTCGGTATACATGTGTCCCTTGCTAAAAGGGTTGTGACAGGAAGGGCATCCGATGTAAAAACCTCTGCCAAATCAAAAACGTGCGAATCAGATGATTCGCTGTGGCGACTCCTGAGTAAAAGGGAAAAAGCCGAAAGGAAGACAGACAGACATGTTCTCCTACATAGCCATAACCCTTATCTTACACAGTAATGCTAAAAATATATTATGCTGACTTAATAATGTCCGCTTCACATTAAGCAGGTCCTGGGTTCAATTTCCAGATTTTTCTGTGCGTAGTTTGTGTGTGTGTGTGTGTGTGTGTGAGTGTGTGTGTGTGTGTGTGTGTGTGTTGCTGTATGATGGTCTGGCATTAGAGTTACTGATAGGCTGGTGCTTATGTTGGGAGACACTGGGTGAATGTAGGCCTTCGCCGAATGTCTGCCAAGATAGGCACCAGCCTTCCGGTGACCCTAAAAAGATGAAGTGGTGCAGCAAATGATTAAAGTAATACATTAATGTTTTTATTTTGTGATGAGGTGCCTGTGTAGTATATGCTAAACTTATTGAGCATCTCAGGCTTAGCGGATATAAAAATTACTATTCAGCAACATCCCCACTGTCTTTACTGCATAACCATTAATTCGCTGTCATTTTAAATTCTGATTATGGCAAAAGAAACAGCTTTAAAAGATATACAGTAAGTCATCATCATTATCATCATCATCATCTTCTTCTTCCTCCACTTAATCCAGGGCAGCAGCTAAAGCAATGAGGTCCATATGTCCCTCTCGGGGACACTGAGGCATTCCCAGACCAACCAAGAGACATAATCCCTCCAGTGTGTTTTAGGTCGACCCCAGGGTCCCTTCCCGGCTGGACATGCCAAACACACCACACCAGGGAAGCGTTCAGGAGGCATTCTAACCAGATACCTGAGCCATCTCAACTGGGTCCTCTAAATGCGGAGGAGCAGAGGTGCTACTCCAAGCTCCCCCCAGATGGCTGAGCTTCTCATCCTATCTCTAAGGGAAAACCCTGCCACCTGGTTTAGGAAGCTCATATCAGAAGTTTGCATCCATGATGTTTTTTCCTAAATCTCGTGATCATAGGTGAGGGTTGGAATGTAGAGTGACTGGTAAATTGAGAGCTTTGCTTTGCGGCTCAGGTCCCTCTTTACCACAACAGACCATTACAAGCTCCATTTTACAGCAGAGACTGCAGCGATCCGCTGCTTCAATCTCCCACTCCATCCTTCCCTCACTTGTGAACAAGACCTCCAGATACTTGAACTCGGGCAGGACCCCATTCCAGACCCAGAGGGTGCATTCCACCGTTTTCCAGCTGACAACCATGGCCTCAGACTTGGAGGTGCTGATTCTCAACCTGGCCGCTTTGCACTTGGCTGCGAATCGCTCCAATGAGAGCTGGAGGTTTCGGATTGATGAAGCTAAAAGGACAACATCATCCACAAAAAGCAGAGATAAGATCCGATAGCCACCAAACCAGAACCCTTCAATGCCTTGGCTTCTCCTAGAAAATCTGTACATAAAAATTATGAACAGAATCAGTGAAAAAGGACACCCTTGGTGGACTCCAGCACTCAACAGAAAAAAAATTCAACCTGTTGTTACCAATGTGGACCAAGCTCTGGCTCCGGTCATACAAAGACTGAATGGTCCATAGCAACGGGTCCGGTATGCCATACTCCTGGAGCACACCCTACAAGATAGCCCAAGGGACACGGTCAAAAGCCTTCTCTAAATTCACAAAATACACATGGACAGATTGGGCAAACTCTCATGCCCCTTAAAGGATTCTGTAGAGCATATAGAGTTGGTCAAGAGTGCTCTGGCCAGGACGAAAACCAGATTGTTCCTCCTGAATCCTAGGTTCAACTATCGGATCCTCCTCTCCAGTACCCCTGCATAGACTTTCTCGGGTAGGCTGAGAAGTGTGATTCCACGATAATTGGAACATACCCTCCGGTCCCACTTTTTAAAAAGGGGGACTACCAACCCGATTTGCCAATCCATAGGTTTCCCAATCCTCGATGACTACACGATGTTGCAGAGAGGTGTCATCCAAGACAGTCCTACAACATCCAGACCCTGAGATATTCAGGGCAGATCTCATCCTTCCGTGGAGCCCAACCACTGAGGAGCTTTTTGACTACATTAGCGACTTCAGCTCCAATGATGGGTGGACTCCCATCCAAACCCTGGGATCTTTCTCTTTCATGGAGAGCATGTTGGTGGGCTTGAGGAGGTCCTCAAAGTATTCCTTCCACCTGCCGACAACATCCTCAGTTGAGGTGAGCAGCTCCCCTCTTCCACTGTAACCAGTATTTGTGGAGAACTGCTTCCCCTCCTGAGGCGTCAGATGGTGGCCAGAACCTTTTTGAGGCCGACCTATAATCGCTTTCCAGGCCCTCACAGAACTCCTCCCATGCCTGAGATTTTGTATCGGCGACAGCTCGGGTTGCAGCACTTTTGGCCTGCCGGTCGCTGTCTGTTGCCTCGGGAGTCCTGCAAGCCAATAAGACCCGACAGGCTTCCTTTTTCAGCTGGACAGCCTCCTTCACCATAGGTGTCCACCATCAAGCTCAGGGGTTACCACCACAACAGTCACTGATGACGTTCCAGCCAAAGCTATGGGCTGCTGCCTCTACAATGCAGGAATGAAATATGACCCATTCAGATTCCATGTCACCCGCCTCCTTTGGATCGTGGTTGTAGCTCTGTTGGAGGTGGGCATTAAAAGTCCCTCTGACTGGATACTTTGCCCAAATGTTCCCAGGAGGCCCTGATTACAGGATTTGGCCTGCCAGGTCTGGAGGTTGGCCTCCTCTGTCATCAGAGCCATCAGGTGGTGATTGGTTGACAGCTCTGCTCCCCTCTTCATCCGAGTGTCCAGAACATGCGGCCGCAAGTCCGGTGAGATGACTACAAAGTCAATTATCGAACTGCCTCCTAGAGTGGACTGGTGCCAAGTGCACTCATGGACACCCTTATGTTCAAACATAGTCTTCGTTACGGACAAACTGTGATAAACACAGAAGTCCAACAATGAAACACCATTCGAGTTCAGACTGAAGAGGCCCATCCTATCAATCACACTCTTCCAGGTCACACTATCGTTGCCCACTTGGGCACTGACATCTCCAAGGACAACAAGTATGTTCCCCTGGAGAGCATTCTCCAACACTCCCATTAAAGACTCCAAGAATGGTGGGTAATCTGAAGTGTCATTTGGTGCATAAGCACAAACAACTGTCAGGACCCACCTCCCCCCACCTGGAGGTGGAGGGAAGCTGTCCTTTCATCAATCAGGGAGAACCCCAACATGTGGGAACCGAGACGGGGGCAAAAGGATGCCCACACCAGCTCCATGCTTCTGCCCATGATCAACTCCAGACTAGAATAAGGTCCAATTTTGAGACGGGTAGTTCCTCACCCCAAGCTATACCTTGAACTTCAAGTTAAAGTGAGTTTGACTATATGTAGTCAGGATCTCTCCACCACAAGTACCAGCTCAGGCTCTTTTGCTGCCAGGGAGGTGACATTCCATGTCCCAAGGGTCAAAGTTCTTAGCCAAGGATCAGTCTGACAGAAGCCATGCCTTTGTCTGCCACCCAACTCACACTGCACCTGAGCCCTATAGTCCCTCTCACAGGTGGTGGGTCTATGGGATGGTGGACCTATGTCTGCTTTTTGGCCTAGGCCTGGCGGTGCTCCGTGGGCAGAAGCCTGACCACCAGGGGCTTGCCTGCGAGTCCCTCCCCCAGTCCTGCTTCCGGGGGAGAACCCAGTGACCAGCTTCCAGGCAAGGGAACCGGTGTCCTTTTAAGTTTATCCAAAGGGGGTTTTGAACCACGCTTCATCTGGACCTTTACCTCGTACCTGTTTACCTTGGGTGACCCTAACATAGGCATAATGCCCCTGACAGCATAGTTTCTAGGATCATTAGGACATGCAAATCCCCCACCACGATAAGATGGCGATTCAATGAGGGGTGCATAGTAATGTATAAATATAAAAGGATTCTGTTCTTGAATGCGGTGCTGACCTGCTGTATCCACGCACCCTACAGTAGTTTGATTCAGTACTGCATATCTCTTACATTTCAGATCACAACAGGATCCATGCAACAGATGTCCTCCATGCTGTCTGGTATCTTACCACACAGCCTGTGCCAGGTTTACCATTGCTGGCACACAACTCAATATCTGTCGGTGATGCAGGTAAGAATAAATAGTACTTAAGCAAGGCATAATACGTTAATGCTACTATAAAGCAAAGTACAAGGACCACTTTTGGAAAGTCTGTTTTCAAAATTTCCTAATAATATTTACTGCTTGGCCAAAAAAAACATGCACTCTAGTATTTTGTTTGAACGCCTTGATTATAATGTATAATCCATAATCACCGTGGCATTGTTGCTTTAGTTGTGTCTTTAGTTGTTCAGGTTCAGTAACAATATGGAGCCATAAAATGAAGTCGGTTAAAGACCTGAATGTATTGAGTGACAAGGTTATCACATTGATCAGGAAGCTTGAGGAATATTTTTTTCATGCATGTATTGGCCACATAGAGTCCTGATTTTTTTAACCCTATTGACATTCTGTGGGATGCACTGGAGAAGATTTTATGGAGTAGTTCAATTTTCCTGTTATCAATTCAAGATGTTGGTGAAAAAATTAACCGAACACTAAATGAAAATGAACATTGTGATGTTGCTTAAATTTGTAGGAACAATAACATACTGATTACTTGCTGCAGTCAAGGCTAAAAGCACTCCATCAAAACATAAGAACTTTTTTTCATAAATTTTTTTTGGCTGGGAAATGCATTTTTTATTTTAGATTTTCGAATGTTTTTGAACATTACTTTTGTTTCATGCTTGTGTACACGTATTGATCATCTATAAAATGCAAGCATGTTTCTGATAAAAACCCCAGATGGTGCTCATGAACTCCAAAGCGCTTTTATAAGTTGTTCTGGAAAAAAGCATCAGTGTTAAATGTTGCAAGAAGATCCTGGGTTCGATTGTGGGTTTCCTCCAGCTACACTTATTACCTCCCACAATTCAAAGACATACTGACTGGATATGCTGGATTTCCCCTAAGTGTGAATAGTTAATAGTTTTCTGTGTGTGTGTGTGTGTGTGTGTGTGTGTGTGTGTGTGTGTATGTGTGTGTGTGTATGTGTGTATGCGTGTGTGTGTGTGTGTGTGTGTGTGTGTGTGTGTGTGTGTGTGTGTGTGTGTGTGTGTGTGTGTGTGTGTGTGTGCATGCGTGTGTGCTAGCGCACGTGTGTTTGGCCCTGCAATGTTCTGGCAAGCTATTTAACGTCAAGCCAGGGTCAGCTAGAGAATCAAGATTGGTTTGAGCCTCCCAATAATAATAAGGATAAACGGGATCAGAAAACAAACTGAAAGACTAGAGAGACTCTTCTGCGCATTGAATAATATTCACAATCTCAAACCCTAACAACAGATTTTTAATAAATGGAGATGGCTTACCTTTCCTACCAGAACAGAAACAATGCCAGAGGTAAAAGGGAAAAAGAGCCAGAGTCCTGGTCAGACTGGAACAGACAACTCAATTCCCTGCTTTCTGGAATTCCAGCTAACATCCAAAGTGTGGAAAACAAATGGGATGAACTAGAGGCCAGGATGAACTTCCACTGGGACATTGAGGACTACAATGCATTTTTAGGTAGACATGGCTAACCCCCCCCACCCCCCCCCCACCCCCTCCATAGCTCAGCTATTGTTCCAGAGGACCTCTTCATTCACTGCCTGGACCAGACAGGAAGTGGGGAAGTGCAAGGGATGCAGTGTGTTCATTATGACTAACAGACAGTGCTGTGTGGATGTACGAACAGTTTTGTCGGGGTGCTGTCTTGATCTTGAACACCTCAAGGTCAAATGGAGACCTTTTTATCTGAGCAAAGAATTTACAGTGGTGTTCTGTATTTCTGTTTTTTACCCACCAACCCCCCCATGCCGACACCACATGGGCCACATGAATGAATAATGTTATTGACCGACAGGAAGCACTATACACCAAGAGACTGCTTTCCTCGTTGCTGTTGACTTTAATCAGTCATACTACCAAAAGTAGCTTCAAGAGGACCACCATCATCCCTGTCCCAAGCAAACCTAGGTGAGCTGCATCAATGACGATCACAAAGTACCATTCACCTCTTTATCATAAAGTGCTTTTGACCATATTGTCAAAGCTTACATCACATCTTCACTGCCCTCTACACTTGACCAATTTCAGTTCGGCTATCAGTCAAACAGATCCATGAACCTATCAATGTCAAATAATAATAATACCAGTCAAACAGATCCATGAACAGATCCATGAATGACGCATTAGTACTGGCTCTGCACACTGCCTTCTCACACCAGGACCACAAGAACACTTACATGTTTATGCTGTTTATTGATTACAGTTCTGCTTTCAACACTATATTTCAGCACTATTCAGGCTTATCCTGAAGCTCCTGGGTCCTACACATAAGTGTGTTCTTATGCAACGGGATCCAATACTTCTTGATGCGCGGACCACAGGTGGTGGGGATCGGTAGTGTGGCATCCTCCTCACAGACGCTTAGCACCAGTGCCCCCCAGGGATGTGTGCTCAGTTTCCTACTAGAAACCCTGTTCATGCACAACTGTATAGATACACAGCTTCAACAATCACTAAAATTGCAGATGACCACCAACATTATCCACTACATTCAGATGTAAATGAGTCTGCTTACAGAACAGAGCTAAGAGCCTTGACATTATGGTGCCAGAACAACCTGCTGCTCAACATCAGCAAGACCAAGGAACTTATTGTGGATGAAATCAGACTTCAGAGTGGAGGTCACAACCTATCCACATAGAGGGACAGTGATGGAGAGAGTCAGTAGCTACAGGTTCCTGGGATCAATATTAGTGAGGATCTGACCTGATTACATCACATGTGTGTGATTGCAAAAGCAGTGAGGCAACAGCTGTTCTTTCTTTGGTGGCTGAGGAGGTTTGGCATGGACTCCAGAATACTCACCAACTTTTGCTGATGCACCATCATGAGTATTCTCTCTGGTTCCATCACAACCTGGTATGGCAGTTGTAATGCTCTGGTCTGCAAAGCCATGTGGCATGCAGCCATAGCCTAATGGTTAGAGAAGTGTTGTTGGGATGCTATCCTTTGCGACGGTAAGGATGCTGACTCAATTCCCAAATCAGGAGGTAGTGAACTGCATGCTCCCATACTCCACCTTCATGGTCGAAGTGCCCTTAAGCAAGGCACCTAACCCCCAACTGCTCCACAGATGGCCTTACTGTGTGTGCTGACTGTGTACAAATGTGTGCGCATGGGTTAAATGCAGAGGCAATAATTTCCCTCACTAAATTACTACAGTGTATAAAAAAATAATAAAAACGCTGTACAGAGGGTTGTCAGATCAGCACATCGCAGATCTGAATGGCCAGCCATCCAAGACCTTTACAAACAGCACTGTATGAGGAAAGCCCAGTGGATACTGTCTTATCCCAGCTACCCCAGACACATTCTTCACGCTCCTGCTGTCGGGTCAGTGGTACAGGAGCATCCAGACTTGCACCATCAGATTCATGCACAGTTTCTACCCACAAACCATCAGGCTGTTGCCTGTCCTTTGAGTTCGAAGATGACCATGACTTCATATCAGATCTGTGATTCTTGGCTGTGGGTCCAGAGATGGCTAATGAGGCCAATCTGCCCCCGAAATGCTCACCCACATATGGGACATGTGTGGGTGGGTGCTGCGATGGAAGTGGAGGCAGCTCAAGCTTTGCGCACTGTTTCTGCAGTTCATCGCTTGTCTACTGCACGGGCACCTGTGAAGATTTTACTTTGCCAAGCTGCTCCCAAGTTCTGACGTTGATGTTCATGTCCTTAAGGGACACTTTAAAGCCATCTTTGAGGCTTTTTTCTGTTCCCCAACTGAACGCTTGTCTTCACAAAACTTTCCATACAGTAGCTGTTTTGGCAATTGACTGTCCATCATTCTGACACCATGGCCTGCCCATCAGACCTGCACTTTTTGAAGGAGGGTGTGTATGCTGGGAATGCCGGCTTTTTCCACTACTTCCATGTCAGGGATTTTGTCCTGCCACCTGATACGGAGGAGGCTGCAGTGGCAGCTCAAGTGAAAACGGTTGAAATGTTTGGTGTGTCTGCTGTAGACAGTCCGGGTCTCACATGCGTACAGAAAGGTTTTGAGCACCACTGCATGGTAGACTTTCAGTTTGGTGGTAAGACTGAGTCCTCCCCACTCCCACAGATTCTCACGGAGTCTTCCAAAGGTAGAACTGGCCTTGGCAATCTTGTTGTTGACTTCTGCATTGATGTTCACTGCTCTTGAAAGTGTGCTACCCAGATAGGCAAAGCTGTCAACAGCCTGGAGGTCCTATCCCGTCACTGTGATTTGTGGTTCCTGGTAGGGCTGTCCTGCTGCAGGCTGGTACATTACTTCAGTCTTTTTGGTGCTTATGGTGAGGCCAAAGTTATCACAGGCTCTTAAGAAGCAGTACATTTTGTGCTGTGCCGGCATTGAGGGCACAGTCATCAGTGAACAAGAAGTCTCTGATGACCGTCTCCTTCACCTTGGTAACAGCCTGCTGGTGTCTGAGGTTGAACAGTCCACCGTCAGTCCTGTACCTGACGTGCATCCAAGCCTGGCAATCACGGAAAGCGTCTGTCGGTATGGATGAAAAAAACATGCTGAAGAGCATCGGGGCAAGAACACAGTCTTGTTTTACGCTGTTGGTCACTGGGAAAGCCTCTGACTTGTCGCCATCATCCAATACTTTCACCATCATGCCGTCATAGAACTGCCAGATGATTGTGATGAACTTGCTTGGGCAGACAAACTTCTCCATTATCTTCCATAAGCCATCCCTGCTGACTGTGTTGAAAGCCTTTGTCAGATCAAAAAAGGTCACGAAGAGGTCAGTGTGCTGCTCTTGGCATTTTTCCTGGAGTTGGCACACGGGAAATATCATGTCGACTGTTCAATGTTCGGCACGAAAGCCACAGTGACTTTCTGGGAGGTGACCCTGCTCGAGATACTGCGAGATGGTTGACCAGGACCATTCTCATAGGCAGGATGCAAAGTTTGCACTTGGACATTATGAGACGATGATCAGTCCAGCAATTGGCACCACATATAACCCTTGTCACTCTCACATCCTGTACGTCCCTCTTCCTGGTGAAGACATAGTCAATTAGATGCCAATGCCTGGAGTGTGAGTGCATCCAAGATGTCTTGTTACTGGTAGGGAGGCAGAACAGTGTGTTGGTGAGGATGAGGTCATGGGTGGCACACAACTTGAGGAGCAGGAGGCCGTTGTTGTTGAATTTGCCAGTGCCGTGCCTTCCAATGATCCCTTCCATTGTTTGGTGATCTGTCTCCACTCTGACATTGAGGTCCCCAAGAGCGAAGAGCTTCTTAGACTGTTGTACTGCTGCAGTGAGGGCATCTATTTCTTCATAGAACTTGTCCTTGATGTCCTCTGAGGTGGTTATCGTTGGAGCATATGCATTGATCAGAATTACACTTTTCTTGTTTCCAAGTGGGAGCTGAAGTGACATCGGACGATCGTTGATATCCTCTGTGAGTTTCATTAGTTTCCGGGTGAGGTGGGATCTTATGGCGAATCCAAAGCCTGCCTCTCACCATTCAGTGCTCCTGTGTCTGCTCCAGAAAAAGGTATATCTGCCACCATGCTCTGTAAGCTGGCCCTTGTCTGCAAGGTGTATTTCGCTGAGGGCTGCTATGTCGACGTTGTAGTGAGCTAGTTCTTTGGCAACTAGTGCAGTTCTCCTTTCTGGTCTGTTAGTCTTGGTGTTATCCAGCAGAGTTCTCATGTTCCAGGCACCAAGAGTGCCTTCATTTGTTTTGGCTTTCTTGTTGTTTTAGGGATCCCCACCAGCCGCGGTTTGCTGGCCAGGTTGAAGTGAAGCAGGCTATGTTTAGGACACCTTTTCTAGCCCCTTCCTCCATGGAGGTGAGCAGAGTGAATCCTAAAAAATGGTTGCTGAGTCACCCAGAGAACTGCAGAATTGTACTGTTGCTTTGGTCCAGTAGAAAACAACCCTATGGCCTTGGCTGCCTGTGTGAAGGTCTGTGACTTCAGCTTCCAGTAAATCCACACCTGCTGCTTTGCCACTCGCCCATCGCCACAGGGCTTGAGGTTGTAGGGTATGGGTGACATTAAGACTTGAGCTTGACTTGGATTTAAGCGAGGGAGAGTTGTGCAGATCGTCAGCCTCACGGTCTATCTAGGTCCAGTGGCACGACATAGTTGAGATGGCTGGAGACAGGTCAGGGTGCGGTGGATGGACATCAGTGTCCTGTGTGTCTCAGTGTGCCCTGATTGTGCTCCACGATGCTTTGCTGGGTCCACTTTCTTGTCCATTGGACTAATTTTGCAGTTTCCTCCACACAGTTAGCCGAATTCAGTCTTTGCATGCGTAGGTAGACAGGTCCTACTCTTACCGGCTGTCTTTTGGCATGCATACATAACATTGGATCGTGGTGGCTGGGGCGCCTAGCTTCATCACACGTCCAAAAGACCCACCTACTGCCCTTTAGGCATGATAGTTCTACTTCACCAAAAAACACTATCACTGCATAACACTACATAACACCATCGTTACGTAACACTACATAACACTAAAATTACATAACACTACCACAATTGAACACTACATAACTCTAACACTACTAGGGCTGCGCAATAAAACTGGTTTATCAGATTAAACCGGTTCTAACATGCAAACAGTACGTATTGCGATACTCTGAAGCAAAACCGTTTTTTTTTTTGACATTCATTCGGAAAACTTCAGAACAGTAAAAAAACTTTGGCTGTTCCCGCTAATTGAACAATGCATTGGGTAATTGAGTAATGCTTTCATTGAAAAAAAAAAAAGGCGACCACAGAGGATGACAGCTTTACTATCATGTCAACAGTAATACTATAGCTTCTGTTTAGAAGCATTTCCGTTTGAAAAAGCATATCTCAGATGGAACCAGGGCTATAGTCGGGCGTAAACATGGGTATACACTGTATACTCACTTATTTTATCAAGCATGTAGTGTTTACACACTTAATTTAGCAGCATGTAGGGTCCACGCACTTATTTTGCCTTGTGAGATCATTTATCAAAGTGGTTTTTATCAAGTGAAACGTTTTGTGTATATATATATATATATATATATATATATATATATATATATATATATATATATATATATACACACACAAGGATCCCTCACTTTGCACAGTTAATTGGGATTGAGATCCCCCGCGACCACCGAATTCCACAAAGTAGAATCACCCCAACCCCCTCTGACTGACGTATACGTACATGTATAACTGTATATAATATCAATAAATACATATTCAAGGCTACAAATGCTTATAATAACAATTAAACATTAAACAATAACGCATAAGATGTAAATAAAATATAAATACACACATACAGACGTGCGCGCACGCACACAGATGACCGTGCACACACTCAGATCCGCACCTCACAAAAATGTAACTAGTTTTGATTGGAGGTTTCGTGTTGTTTTTTGTTTTGTGCTTGTTTAGTTATTTATTTTTTTTTTTTTTGCATAATTGGCCTTTTTTGCAGCATTTTCCTTAACTTTCCCCACTATTCTTCCTTAATTTCCTTATTTTTTTAATTCGATGAATATTTTTTAATAAAACCACAATGCATTGAAGCCAAGTGAATTGAAGTGTGAAGTATCAAGAGAGCTCTGTATGTGTGTGTATATATATATATATATATATATATATATATATATATATATAGGATTTTCTGAGTAGATCCTTCCATAGGAGAGTGCTCAATACTTTTTGGTAGCGCAAATAAACAAAAATAAAAGCACAGGACAAAGACTTTCTATTGAAACTCCATTTATCACTACAGATCTGTTTCGAGGGGTGGTGAAACCAATGGAGTTTCAATAGAAAGTCTTTGTCCTGTCCTTTTATTGTCCTGTCCTTTTATTTTTGTGTGTGTATATATATATATATATATATATATATATATATATATATATATATATATATATATATATATATATATATATATATATATAAGAATCTAAGTCATCTAGACAAAGTCAGAATATGTCCTCAAAAAAAAAAACATTTGACCTCACCAGCTGGTTTGGGGGAAGAAACGTTCATCACATGCACAAGAAATTACTGACAAAATTTCGAGATTCATCATTAAGGAGTTATGTCCTTTCTCTGTCGTAAACTCTCCAGAGTTCAGAGATTTAGTATCAACTCTGGATAGAAGGTACACCATTCCTGGTAGGAAGATGTTTTCTGGAACAATCATTCCAAGGATGTACCAGGAGACAAAACAATGTTTTTAATGTTGTTGATTTCTCTTTTTGAAATAAAGAATAAATACTGTCAAGAACTGGCTCACTTTTAATTTAAAATTCTTCTTGCAATATATCACAATACATTGTAATCCATGCTAGAAATTGCAATACAGATGCTCCTCAACTTACGTTTTTGTTTGGTTCCGGACGGCCGAACGTAAGTTGAAAAAAAAAACGCAAGTTTTTACTGTATGTTCCAGTGACGTATGACATTCATACTGTACTATACACCCATAAATACCATTACCGTATCTCATAAAATACCCCTAAATCAATTATTATAAATATAACACCACATAACACTATCATTACATTCCATAATCAACACATAACACCACATAATGCTATCACTACATAATACTGTCACTACATAACACCACATAATGCTATCACTTCATAACACTACGTAACACAAACACTACATAACACTACATAATCCTGTCACTACATAACACTGCAGAACACTACTTAACCCTATCAGTACATAACACTACAAAACACTTTCACTACATAACATTACATAACACCATCACTACATAACACCACAAAACACTATCACTACATAACATTACATAACACTATCACTACATAACACTACATAACACTATCACTACATAACACTACATAATATTATCACTGCATAACACGAAAATATTATAATTACATTGTTAAGGGATGGAACTTTCAGCCGAACCCAGGAATTGCAGGCCACTATAGTATTTCTTTTGAGCATTTCAGCATTTCTTTTTCTCCTTTATATGCAGTATATTGGCCAATGGTGGCCTGGTGGTAAGGTGCTGGATCACTGATCCCAAGGTTGGGGGTTCAAGCCCCACTGTCAACAGGTTGCCACTGCTGTCCCCATAGTGCAACTGACTGGGTTATCAAAAGCTGACCATGCCTCTTCATGTCTGTGGTGAGAGGCATGTAAAAGAACCATTACTGACTTTTATCAAGCGTAGGCTGCAAAGCCATCAGCATGTTTCTGCCCAGCTAGGACCTGGCAAGGTGTTCTGCCCTCGCCCAGAGTCGGCTGAGATGGGCGCCATCTTCCCCACGACCCTAATTAGGATCAAGCGGTTCAGAAAATGAATGAATGAATGTATTTATTCAACTGTATACATTTCAACTTCTTTTTGCTTGTATTATATATATATATATATATATATATATATATATATATATATATATATATATATATATATTTTTTTTTTTTTTTGTATTTTATGCAAATGTGTCTTAATGTGCAATATTTATTTCTTACTTGCAGTATTTGTTTCTTATATGAAATGTTAATTGGGCTCTGAGGCCATGAATTTGATTGCTGGTAATGTTCTATTGTTCCTTGTACATGACAATAAAACTTAAAACATGTTGGTTTGCTGGGTAAGGTGCTGGTTTACTGATCTGAAGATGAGTGTTTAAGCCCCAACATCACTAAGTTGGCACTTTCCTCAATACTGAAACTAACTAGATTATCAAATGACAATCTACCTCTTACTGTCGGTATATAAGAGGCATTTAAAAGAACCCTTACTGTCATTTAAAAACAGTAGGCCATTGGACTGCCGTCAATGTGTTTCTGCCTTATTCAAAATTGTGAATATAACTGAAAATTGTTCGCTGAACATAAAGCGATAATTCACTCACGGCCTCACGCTACTATGTGTAAGCATGTTTTTTGTAGATTTTTCTTTTACTGGTCTTTTCTCTCTCTTTATATAACTAGATACTGTCAGTGGGATCAGTCATGGTAACATAGATTATCTGTTCTCCAAGACCTACCCAAAAATGGAGGATGGCTATGGCTGTCTTTCTGGGCTTATTCCTGCCTTAGAGATGATGGCACTATATGTGGCAGCTGCCATGCATGACTATGACCATCCTGGCAGAACCAACGCCTTCCTGGTGGCCACCAGTGCTCCACAGGTAAAACTGCTTGGTGAAAAGAGAAAATATTAGGATATACTACATAATCTGCTTCTATATTTTGTTGGTCTGTTTTTCTACAATGTGGACATTATGGCATGTGTATTAAATTTGAGCAATTTTATCAAACACATCTTTTTCTTGAGTGAAATAAATTTTAAAATCCAGATTATAGTAGATAGACTAGTTAATTAAAAAAAGAACAGAAAGGAAGGCTTCAAAGAAAAAAAATGCATACAAGTCTTCTACAACACTAAGGAAAGAATATGATTATAATTAAAGCAACAAGTTACTCCAGGTATTCTAGTCATTTTATTATTTGAGTGGGGGAAAGAAATATGACTATAGTGTGGTTACAATAAAGATTGGTTGCTGACTAAATGTATTTTAGGTATGTACTTGAACAAATTTAAACTCAAAAATCAAAATGCATTTTCCCATATGCATATGCATTTCCTTTTCTTTTTACCTTTATTCTAGAAATATTTTGTAGTTAAAACTGTAAAAGAAACAATGATAACAAAAAAAATAGCCATTTTCATTTCCCTGACTTAATTGAAAATGGGTGCAAAAAATTAACTAAAAATTTCATATGTACATGAGGGAAAAATCGCCCCTGAGTGTGATCATAATTGTGAATGGTTGTACAGTGTTTTGCAGAAGTATTCACCCCTTGGCTTTGTACCTACAGTATTTTGTTACACGGAAACCTGTAATTTAAATTTTATTGAATTTGAGGTGATGCATTTGCACAAAGTAGTCTATGTTGCAAAAGTGAAATGAGAAAAATATATAGTATATAAAAAATAATTTAAAAATAATGAAAATCTGAATATTGGCATGTGCATATGCAATCACCCTATTTGCTATAAAGCCCCTCAAAAGTTCTGGTGAAGTCAGTTACCGTCAGAAGTCACAGATATAGTGAAATGAAGTCCACCTGTGTGCAATCAAAGTGTCCATCTATCATGATCTGTTAGCATAAACACACCTTTTATGAAAGGCCCCAGAGGCTGCAACACCACTAAGCAAGAAGCAGCATACAGGGGCAAGGTTGTTGAGAAGTTGAAGTCAGGGTTGGGTTATAAAAACAGGTTCACTTTGACAATCCCTTGGAGCAGCACCAAATACATAATATTCAAATGAATAGCATATAGTATCACAATAAAACCTATCAAGAGAGAGCAGCCCACCAAAACTCACAGACTGGGCAAGAAGGCCATTTATCAGAGAGACAGCACAGAGACCAAAGGTAACCCTGAATGAGCTGCAGCATTCCACAGCAGAGACTAGTGTATCTATGCATGAAACTACATGAAGCAGCACACTCCACAGAACAGGGCTTTATGTAAGACTGGCCAGGAAAAAGGCATTATTTATGTTTACAAATTAAATTTAGAATTAGCCAAACGGCACGTGGGAGACTCCCCAAGTGTATGGAGAAAGGTGCTTTGGTTAGATGAGACTAAAATTGAAATTTTCAGCCACCTGGGAGAACTGTATGTTTGGTGCAAACCCAACATTCTATTACCTCAAGAACACCATGAAAACATTTTGGTGGAAGCATCATGCTGTGGGGATGTTTTTCAGCAGCAGGGACTGGAAAACTGATCGAAATCAAGGGAGAGATGGTTGGTGCAAAATAGAGGGATATTCTTGAAGCAAAATCTGCTTCAGTATGCATGTGATTTTTAAATTTGACATTGTCACAAAGCAAAGATATATATACTGTGTATATATATATATATATATATATATATATATATATATATATATATATATATATATATATATATATATATATATATATATATATATGTTATTAGTCTCATAGAAAAACACGTAGTCTATAAAAAAAGCCCAACAAACTTAAAGTCAAATTTCGTAAAAAATACATTGGCACACACACACACACACATGCACACACACACACACACACACACACACACACACACACACTGTATGTCGCATTGTGGGTCGCTGTGTGCACTGTGGGTCGTACCCTGCTTTGAACTGCAGCCTTTGGCTCTGATGGTTTTCATTCTGTGCCACACTTCCGTCATGCTGTTTGTCTGTAGCTTATTTTTTTAATTTCCTACTGTACTTCTCCTTTGCATCCCTGAGCTGGACTTTAAGTACCTTCTGTGTCTGCTTATTCTCCTGTTGTTGACCTTTAATGTCACTAGTGAACCAGGGCTTGTTGTTGGCAAAGCACTGTACAGTTCTTGCCAGAACAGCAATGTCCATACACAAGTTGATGTAATCTGTAATGCACTCAGTCAGCTCCTCATAGTCCTCACTGTGCATTACATCCCAGTCTGTCAATTCAATGCAGTCTCTAAGCCCGCTCTGCTTCGGGAGACCACTTCCTGAATGATTGTGTTGTTGTGTGGAGACTTCTCATTTGGTTTGTGAGGCTGTAGTAGAATGAGGTTATGATCAGGTTTTCCCACCATGGGTAGTGGGGAGGTGCTGTTCGCATCCTTTACATTTCCATACAGCAAGTTGATTATCTTATTCCCTTGGTATATCTTTGCAGTGTTTTGTCCAAATTCACACAATCAAATTCCCCAGAGATTAACACAAGTGCCTCTGGATGCTGTGTTTGCAGTCTAGCAACATCAGAGTGAATGATGTCACTTGGTTCTTCTGTATCGGTATGTGGAGGAATGTAAACACTAAGGACAATGGTGTGTCCAAAGTTCCTGTTCAAGTAATAGGGATGCAGGATTACCGCTAGCAAGTTGATGTACCTGCAGCAAATGGAAATCTTTGTAATAACATGCCCAGGGTTTTACCACCTTGTGTTTACATAGATAGTGAGTCCTCCTCCTTTCCACTTCCAGCAGGCTTTTGAGTTCCTGTCTGCTCTGACTGAGCTGAAGTTGGGCAGCTCCACGTTAGCATCCAGTATACTTCTGGTGAGCCATATTTCACAGAAGCATTTTCCTTGATACCACAGATTTGTAATGCCATTTCTTTGCTAGCTACTCTTAGCACAGACTGAAGTATGGCTTTAAATAATAAAAGTAGGAATTTACAAAGTACAAAGGAATTAAAACATGTTTCTACAACTGTTACACATCCGCATTGAGCAGGCTAGTGGTGACCATAGCCAGGAAAAACTCTCGGTTGAAACAAGGAAGAAACTTTAAGAGGAACCGGGCCCAAATAGAAACCCGTCCTTATTTGGGTGAAACCATAAAAATACAAATGATATAAGAAAAAATTCACTACAGTCCAATAAGAAGTCTGGTTGTTTATACCACAACTGTGATTCCTAAATAATTGTGGGAAAAGAGATCATACCACTAGCAGTGAAAAGTTATGTTCACAGTCTCTGAGTGGACATACAAGTCCATCTGGATCTTCATCAACAGGAGCGAAAGTCTTTCAGGATGAGAACTCCAACCAGCATCAGCACACCAGGACACACCACAGAAAGCAGAAGGATCAGGAGGATCAGGCTCACTGGTATTTCAGAATGAGCATGTATACCTCTGCAAAAACACACACAGAGAGGGAGGGAGATAGAGGGGGGGGGGGAGAGAGAGAGGTTGGTAGGTATATTCATAACAGTGTAATGTGAAATAGAAGATGAAACTGAAACAGCATCCAAACTTACTACATCATCAGAAACCTTATATTTAGTTGCCTGTGATCCCAGTACAGGTATTTCTGTTTTATGAGCGTTTAATAAGAGGAAGTTAGTAAGCATCCAGTGTCTAATGTCCTTTACACATTTCTCAACTTTATTAAGCTGATGTCTCTTATCTGGCTTTGCTGAAATATATAGCTGTGTATTATCAGCATAACAATGAAAGCTAATACCAAGCTCACAAATAATATTACTTAACCCTAGCTTTGCCCCATATTGAACCCTGAAATGCCAGCCATTTTTCTTCATAACCAACATGTATTTTATATATTGGTTTTAGATGCTTAAATATTGGATTTACATGAGCAAACAATATATGTTATGAATAGCTCTTGTATTGTCATTTTCAAAAACTTTTTTTTTTTTCGGGCAAGAAAGGGCGACTTCTGGTCACGTGACCAGAAATCCAATATGGCCACCATGCTATGGATCACTCAAATTTTTGCAAACCAGGTGACTAGTATTAGTCATCATTTTTGATAATGATTTTGTGATAGCAGGATTGTTGCTCAATGTAAGAGGACCTGAAAAAGGAAAACAGAATTGAAATATCTCTATTTGTCACTTAATTAGGTCCAAATGAGTTGACATGTGTCCACCTATGAAAAAATTGAACTTTTGCCAAATTTAGATACTGGTATAAATTTATACAGAATTAGGTATTATTTCAAAGAATAAAACTTTAAACAGTAAATATTATACATTAGTTATAATGTGCAACATAATATTAGGTAAATACAATTCCAGGTCACATGATCAAAATCCAAGATGGCCACCATCTAATGGTAATAAGCGATACCGTATGCATGAATATTTTTGGGTATAAAAATTACCACGAAAATCACAAAGCTGTCATTGTGACCGTAAACATTATTATACTTTTATATTTTTCATATTCATATATATTTATATTTATATATATTTATGCTTATATAAAATGGCAGATTGTGAACATTTTTATATGGGGAAAAGTTACAAATAGGGCAAACGTGAAATATTTTACCCACAAAAATATTTATACATACAGTATATTGAAGATATAGGAAATAAAAAAAATAGGACATAACAAATAATACAGCCATCGGAGGGGGGGGCACAAGCCAGTGCTCTCACACATGCCGGTTCCAAGCCCAGATAAATGCAGAGGGTTGTGTTAGGAAGGGCATCCGACATAAAACCTGAGCCAGATCAAATATGCAAATCACAAATCTTACCTCCATACTGGATCGGTCGAGGCCTGGGTTAACAATGACCGCAATCAGTGCTGTTAACCAACAGGGTGCTGGTGGAAATTGGACTACTGTTGGTCAAAGAAGGAGAGGCAGGAGGAGTGTCCATAGACGGAGAGAGAAGAGGAAAAGCATAAGTCTAGGACTGACAGTAGGGACCTTGAATGTTGGAACTATGGCAGAAAAAGGGAGAGAGCTGGTTGACATGATGCAGAGGAAGAAGGTGGACATACTGTGTGTTCAGGAGACCAGGTGGAAAGGTAGCAAAGCGAAAAGCTTAGGAGCAAAGTTTCAGCTGTTCTATCATGGTGTGGATGGGAAGAGAAATGGAGTAAGAGTCATCTTGAAGGAGGGGTTGGTCAGGAATGTACTAGAAGTGAGAAGAGTGTCATACAGAGTGATGAGTCTCAAGTAAGAAATTGAAGGCGTGATGTTCAATGTTGTTAGTGCTTATGCCCCACAGGCAGGATGTGAGCTAGAAGAAAAGGAGAGATTCTGGACGGAGTTAGATGAAGTGATGCAGAGCACCCCCAGAGGTGAAAGAGTGGTCATTGGAGCAGACTTCAATGGACATTTTGGTGCAGGAAACAGGGGACGAGGAAGTGATGGGCAGTTTTGGTATCCAGGACAGGAACACAGAAGGACAGATGTTGATCGATTTTGCAAAAAGGATGGAAATGGCTGTGGTGAATACTTTTTTCCAGAAGAGACAGGAGCATAGGGTGACTTATAAAAGTGGGGGTAGGAGCACACAGGTAGACAACATCTTGTGTTGATGATGCAATTTGAAGGAAGTCAGTGACTGCAAAGTAATAGTGGGTGAGAGTGTTGCCAAGCAGCATAGGATGGTGGTGTGCAGGATGACGCTGATGGTAGGGAACGTGAAGAAGGCAAAGGCAGAGCAGAAGACAAAGTGGTGGAAGCTGAAAAAGGAAGAGTGTCGTGTTGTCTTCAAGGAGGAGTTGAAACAGGCTTTTGGTGGTCAGGAAGTGCTTCCGGATGACTGGAGAACTACAGCAAATGTGATTAGGGAGACAGGTAGGAGAGTACTTGTGTAATCTGGAAAGAAAGTAAATAAGGAGACTTGGTGGTGGAATGAGGAAGTGCATGAGTGTGTACAGAGGAAGAGGTTAGCTTAGAAGAAGTGGGACATTGAGAGGACCGAAGAGAGTAAACAGGAGTACAGGGAGACACAGCGTAAGGCGAGGATAGTGATGTCAAAGGCCAAACAGAGGGCGTATGATGACTTGTATGATAAGTTGGACAGTAAGGAGGGAGAAAATGATTTATACATGTTGGCACAGCAGAGAAATAGAGATGGGAAGGACGTGCAGCAAGTTAGTGTGATAAAGGACAGAGAGGCAAATGTATTGACTGATGACAGAAGTGTGCTGGGAAGATGGAAGGAGTACTTTGAACAGCTGATGAATGAGGAAAATGAGAGAAAAAAAGAGTAGAAGATGTGACTGTTGAGGACTAGAAAGTAGCAAAGAGTAGTAAGGGTGAAGTGAGGAGTGCATTGAAGAGGATGAAGAGTGGAACCGCAGTTGGTCTTGATGACATACCGGTGGAGTTATGGAAGTGTAGAGGAGAGGTAGCAGTAGATTGTCTGACCAGTGCATTCAACAAGATCTTAGAGAGTGAGCAGATGTAGGAGGAATGGAAAAGTGTGTATTTTTAAGAACAAGGGAGATGTGCAGAGTTGGGGCAGCTTCAGAGGGATAAAGTTGATGAGCCATACAATGAAGTTATTGGAAAGAATAGTGGAAGTTAGACTAAGGGCAGAGGTCAGCATTTGTGAACAACAGTTTGGTTTCATGCCAAGAAAGAGCACCACAGATGCAGTGTTTGCTTTGAGGATGTTAATAGAGAAGTGCAGAGAAGGTCAGAAGGAGCTGCATTGTGCCTTTGTGGATCTGGAGAAAGCATATGACAGGGTGCCAAGAGAGGAACTGTGGTATTGCATGAGGAAGTCTGGAGTGGCAGAGAAGTATGTTAGAGTGGTGCAGGACATGTATGAGAGATGTAAGACAGTGGTGAGGTGTGTTGTCGGCATGACCGAAGAATTCAAAGTCTCCATCAAGGGTCAGCTCTGAGCCCCTTCTTGTTTGCTATGGTGATGGAGAGGCTGACAGACGAGGTTAGACAAGAATCTCCATGGACGATGATGTTTTTGCGGATGACATTGTGATCTGTAGTGAGAGCAGAGAACAAGTGGTGGAAAAATAATTTAATATCTTTCAATAATTGAATATCTTCGTCTGTGTAAAGACGGTTAGTATCATCAGCAATTGGAAAAATTCAAGGAAGCGACAATATCATTGACATAAATAAGGAACAATAATGGGCCAAGAACAGACCCTTGAAGTACCCCACATACAACTGTCTCTTTCCTAGAAATGTAACTTCTGATTTTAATTGTTTGAGAGCTCTCTGTAAGATATAAACAAAACCAGTCATTTAAAATACCTCGTATGCTATAGTGTTGTAATTTGTATAAAAGTCTTTCATGATTCACCATATCAAACACCTTCTGTAAATCGATAAATATGCTGCAAGAGTATAGCTTTTTATCCATGTTGTACTGACTTTTGCTAACAATGTCTAAAAGCGCATGCTTTGTAGAGAAATTCTCACGAAATCCATACTGAGTGGAGAAAAGGATATTGTGTTTACTAATAAAAGATTTAAGCCTGTTATACATGGTCTTTTCAATTATACAATTAAAAATAGAAAGAAGAGAAATAAGTCGGTAGTTGCCAGGATCTGTCTTCTCTCCACTTTTAAATATGGGAATTATCTTAGCTTGTTTTAATCTAGATGGGGATACTCCAGTACTTATGGATTTATTTATCAAATTAGCAATCTGATATGATAGACTTCGCGCACTTTAGAAGACGCAAGGGGAAGGAGTATAAACCATAGGCTTTATTAGGGGGTAAGAGCATTATTTCACTTTCTATTTCATGAGGTGTCACAGAATCAAATAAAAACGAAGAAAGGAGAGGAGATACAAGATCATCTTTAAAGTTGCTTGATCCTTGCGGCATTCTAGATGAAACTGTAGGCCCCACAGTTGCAAAGTGCTTATTGAGGACCTCAGGAATTTCTTTGGGATTATTCGTTACGTAGCTGTCTTGTGGTTTCTTAATAACAAAAATGAGACGTTTTTAACTCCTCTTAATATCTTGAATTAAGTTGTTAATCCCTTCTCAGGTTTTCTTTTTATTATTCAGATTTTGCAAGAAAAACTTGTAGAAATAATTTCTTTTACTTATCAATCTAAGATTTGTCATTTCATTTCTATACAACTTGTATTTTTCTGTATAACCAGATGAAAAATATTTGGTTTTTAGTTTGATTGATTTTAAGATACCTGAGGTTATCCATATTTTTTTTAATTGCTTAGCTTTCCTCTTAGATTTGCTTTTAAATGGAGCATGTTTATTTAAGACTTTATTTATCGTATTAAAGAGAAATGAGAAATTAATATCCAAGTTTCCATTTTTGCATTTATATTATCCCAATCAATTTCTGCGAGATCGAATAAAAAGTCTCGTTCAGAGAAGTTCGTGAAATCACGAATTTTCTCCCTTGTAAGTTTTTCCGACAATTCACAATTGTGGCCAGGGAGAACACAAAATTGAGAAAAATGATCAGTGATGTCTGAGATGATATTACCACTAATAATGGAACTGTTAACTATATCATCAATTAAGATATCAATTAGTGTGGCTGATCCATTGTGTACCTGGGTTGGTTTATCAATTGTTGGGATAAATCCATAACGTTGAAGAGATAAGAGAAATTCAGAAGCATACTTACATGTACTGGAGCGGAGGAGATTCATGTTAAAGTCAGCCAAAATAAAATCTGGTTTACCACGTGAACTATATTTTTCTCGGCTGAGATTGAAATAATCCTGAAACTTCCCTGGCTTATTATGTTGTCTGTAAATTACTGAACATATTATGTTTGCTTTCTTTGGAAACTGAATTTCTGTCCATTGTGCCCGAAAAGATTTATTAGATGTTTTTTCAATTACACTGTAGTTTATTGCATTGTTTATGTACATCCCGACACCTCCCGCACTGAGAGGCATCAGGACATATTCGAAACAATACCCTGGAATGTTGGGATTGAAGCCTAGTGATTCTGAATTTGACTTCGTAATTCGAGTTTCGGAAATTCCAATAATACTAAAATTATAATTTAATTCATAAAGTAGGTGATTCTGAAAATTATCAATATTTTTCTGTAAACTTCTTATGTTATTGTGTGAAGAAAAAAGACTGCTATCTAGTATTGCGCAATTGATATCATGTTTTTTTAACATGCTAAAGCTGTGTGGCAAATAATATCTACAATGTATGTCTGAAAAACAAGCATCTACCCGCAGTTTAAGTCTGAGAACAGTGTTGAGGGAGAATATATCCAGATCATACAGGCTAGATAATCTTTCAAGATATTCTTGGTTGGTAATGCAGAGTTCGAGCTGTTATTAAACTTGCCATGAGAGATTTCAATTTTTTTTTCCTTGTTATATGGCAGTTCTTTAAAAAGGGCTTTCATCTCTTTCTGAGCCAGATTACTAATTTTAACTGGGTTTACTTCCAAAAGTCACAAGACGTGGGATTTAAACACCTATCTCACGAAGTTGCATTTTGTATTATAAACATGGTTTGATGCATTTGGGTTGGCTCTGCCTGGAATATCGCGATCATCTCTCTCATTCCTCAGTACTTCCAGATCATCTTCCGAGTTAATGCGAATGACCCTTGAGTTCTCCGACTTTCTCAGGAATACCCCAGTTAATTTAGCCCAGCAGAACCTCTATCCGTGATTAGCTTGAAAAGTTTTCACCAAGCGCAGCAGCTCTTGTAGCTTTGGGGGTAGATGGCACAAAATACCGATGCGACCCAGCTCGATTGCTGCTGTAAAACCAAGATCAGCAGGTTCGATGGAACTAGTTCTGGATCTTTCTGCAAGCACTTTCTCCCTTACTATTCATTGTACAAACTTGCATACAATGGCGGTACCCTCATGTTGCTCCCTTCGGCGGCCATTTTGGTTTCTCGATGGCAGCTTATGTGAAATATCGATGTCTTCTTCTTTAACAGCCACGCCAATTTTGTTGAATATCTTAAGACAGAGTTGGGTGGTGGTTTCGGCCGTTTGATATTCCTCCACTTGAGGTACTCCCAGTATTTTAAGGTTATACTGATAACTATAATTTCCACTTCAGAGGTCAAAGCACCAAGCAGTTTGCCGAACTTGTTCAACGACGACATCGTATTCAATTTCCAACCCATTATATCATCAAAGGCATCACTGAGTCCTTGGGAATCTTGAGTACTTGGCAACGAGCTAATATCTGATTTCTCAGCCATTTTGGCCTGTAGGTTTTCAAATTCCTTTGTCAACGATTTAAGTTGTTTTTTTTAATCCTCTTGATCTTTTCTCATCTGCTTTACATTTCCCATTATGTTGCGGAGAAATAATAAGCTATTGGAAGACCATTAAGCGATTAACTATTGCTTACTGTTAATTTCAGCTCCATACTTATAGCCCATCCCACAGGTGGCAGGTCTATGGGAGGGTGGACCCATGTCTCCTTTTCAGGCTGAGCCCAGCTGGGCTCCATGGGCAGAAGCCTGACCACCAGGCGCTCTCCTTCGAGCCCCGCCCCCAGGCCTTACTCCAGGGGGCACCCAGGTGACCCGCATCTGTCAAGGGAAACTGTGTCCTTGGTTTCTGATTATTTACCATTGAGGTCTTTTGAACTGCACTTCATCTGCACCTTCACTTTGGACCTGTTTGCTTTGGGTGACCCAACCTGGAGCATAATGCCCCCAACAACATTGCTCCTAGGATCATTAGGATATGCAAACATCTCCACCACGATAAGGTGGTGATTCTAGGAGTGGTCCAATGGCACATTGCATTCACTAATCCAAGTTTTGTCATTCTAAAAGACTAATTGATAATTACAAAACCCTTCTGTAATTAGACAAACACAGATGAAAAATATTGTTTTGATTAAAGCATCAATAAAATTGGCCGAGTACCTGCCGAATCCATATTAGTGTGCTTGAATATAAATTCAAAATGACCAGAAGTAATAACTTACTTCTTAAAATTTTCAGTGCATATTTGTTCTGAGAAATGATGTCTATTGCTTTTGAGAAAACTGCCAAGAAATCTCATACAACAGTGTTTACTATTTGCTTCACAGAACAGTGTAAACTGGCTCTAACCAGGATAGAAAGTGCGTTGGACCTTTAAGACCTATTTCTTAGAGTTACCCTAATCTTGTAACAATATTTTTAAATCACAAAAGTAGAACTGTTTGGGCTGAACATGTTATGTCTGGTGAAAACTTAACTGCTTAACTCAACTGGTAATAATATCCCACAGTAAGTCATAGTGAAGTTAGTGTGATGCCAAGATGGTGTGTCTTGGTGGCCGGTACAAAAAAATAGGCTAGAGTTGAGACATGGACGAATGCAGAAAAATACACTGAATGATGCATTAATACAAATGAAGCAGGTATCGCATCAGTAGAAGTGTGTCAGAATCACACAACGGCATCATGTTAGGCAGCAGATTATTAAACGTTCTACATTGTGGTCATAATGTAAGCAGCAACTCAAGTGATAACTCCAGCCTTAATTTCAGCCCATGAGCAAGGACTTAACAATAAAGGTCTTATAGAATATCACAGGGAATATTAACGAGAATATTGTAACAACATAATAAATTATTGTCCATATTTCTGACTAATTCTCAAGATATAAATAATCGTTATGCCTCCTCATCATTAAATGGGTAGAAGTGGTGTCATTAATTGTACAGTTCATTACATTAGTCCAGCTTGCTAGTGATAAATATTGGATTCCTTTTTTATATTAATTAGTTTTAGATAGTAGAAAATCATTTTTTAATGCAACAACTCCAATAAAGCCTCAAGAAGATGAACTCTAACTGTAGGGGGATGAAATAGTTTCTGTAGGTTTTTGCTGTTGAGCCTGGGGTGTGTGCGTAGACCCAAAGATGCAGGAGACCAAAACAAAGTTCAAATGATTTATTTAACACTAGGAACTGTCAAACACTGGAATACTAAGTTGAGAGAACTGGTCAAGCACGAAGCAAGAACCAGGGGTCCGAGAGAAAGCCGAGGAGCAGAGTTACGGGGAAACTAATCTTCTGACATGAAAGGGAAGCGCGCCGCGCCCATTTATAGCTGGCTGCTTTGCTGATTGCAGATTGGGACCAGGTGCGCTCAGCTCGGACTCACCTACTGGCAACGGCCACGCCCCTCGCCAGCGCCTGCAATGATTAGTTCCACCAGCCAGCATAGACCATAACAAATTACATCCCTTGAGAAAATCTTGGGGAAGTTGGGTTCACATGCCTAGTCAATCACATCTGTATTATACCCTAAATACTATGTAATAATGTGATTTCTTTCTGGAGTAAGATGCACCAAACATGTGTGGTAAACTTCAGTGTCTTTAGTATATCACATCAGCAGTATAGTATACTACAAAGTACCAATAAACACCAATTGTTTACTATAAAATACATAAAATACATTTTTTTACTATTAATCTGCTGTGGTATTTTGTAGTATTTTCTGATGAATTGTAGTGTATTTATATGAAGTATGGAATTGCATTTAAATAAAATTTTTAAAATTGTATTGCTTCCCTACTAGTGGTAACTGCATGGATTACTTATTTCACGGTCATGTTTCAATACTCCTACAGTTAATGCTTATATGAGTGTGTTGTGTTGGCTTGTGCAGGCGGTGCTGTATAACGACCGTTCAGTTCTGGAGAATCACCATGCTGCCTCTGCCTGGAATCTCTTCATGTCCCAGTCTGAGTACAACTTTCTAGCAAACCTAGACCATGTGGATTTCAAGCGCTTTCGCTTTTTGGTTATTGAGGCCATTTTGGCAACAGATCTAAAAAAGCACTTTGACTTTTTGGCTGAATTTAATGCAAAGGTGATCTCATACTTTCATAATGTAGATGAATCACAGATAAAAAGCCACATTTTAATTTCAATTTGTTGTCATGTACAGGTGGGGCATGAAGGTTGTTCTGGTATTGACTGGTCCAATGAGAATGACCGGCTTCTGGTCTGCCAGATGTGCATCAAGCTTGCTGATGTTAATGGGCCGCTGAAACACAAAGATCTTCATCTTCAGTGGACAGAGGGAATTGTCAATGAGTTTTATGAGCAAGTACGCAACACATTATTCTACATGTTTAATTTTATTTTCTGAAGTTGGTAAATATTCAGTACTATGGTCTATGATTGTAAATAATTGTTAGTTCTGAGTGAAATCTAAGCTTTTTGTAACATATTGTGTAATTAGAGTAATAGTACAAATGCCCCTAGTTACCAGTGGGCACTTCAGTACTGCTGATCTGGAGTTACTGACAAAAATCCCAGACATTGTATCCCAGTTATATCCCAGCAACCAGCTTTCCCTTTTCAGTATTGTAAAAGGCAATGTTTTTACAGTAGTGATGCTAAAACAGACTGATTAAATTAAATAGACCTGAGGCAGTATAATTACGATCTCAAGAAATTTCATTTTTTTTATTTTCCATTTTTTAGGACACAACATACATACTGTCAGTAAGAAGTTTAGAAGGAAAAAGAGGACAGTTACAGGCATGCTTATACAGTGGTATGAAAAAGTATCTGAATCTTTTGGAATTTCTGACATTTCTGCATAAAATCACCATCAAATGTGATCTGATCTTTGTCAAAATCACACAGATGAAAAAACAGTGTCTGTTTTAACTAAAACCACCCAAACATTTATTGGTTTTCATATTTTAATGAGGATAGCATGCAAACAATGACAGAAGGGGGCGGAATAAGTAACTGAACCATCACATTTAATATTTTGTGGCCCGCTTTTGGCAGCAATACCTTCAACCAGACGCTTCCTGTAGCTGCAGATCAGTCTGGAACATCGATCAGGACTAATCTTGGCCCATTCTTCTTTACAAAACTGCTGTAGTTCAGTCAGATTCCTGGGATGTCTGGCATGAATCGCTGTCTTGAGGTCATACCACAGCATCTCAATGGGGTTCAAGTCTGGACTTTGACTTGGCCACTCCAGAACGTGTATTTTGTTCTTCTGAAACCATTCTGAAGTTGATTTACTTCTGTGTTTTGGATCATTGTCTTGTTGCAGCATCCATCCTCTTTTTAGATTCAACTGTCTGACAGACGGCCTCAGGTTTTCCTGCAAAACATCCCGATAAACTTTTGAATTCATTTTTCCATTAATGATTGCAAGTTGTCCAGGCCCCGAGGCAGCAAAACAGCCCCAAACCATGATGCTTCCACCATGCTTTACAGTGGGGATGAGGTGTTGATGTTGGTGAGCTGTTCCATTTTTCCTCTACACATGACGTTGTGTGTTCCTCCCAAACAATTCAACTTTGGTTTCATCAGTCCACAAAATATTTTGCCAAAACTTCTGTGGAGTGTCCAAGTGCCTTTTTGCGAACATTAAATGAGCAACAATGTTTTTTTAGACAGCAGTGGCTTCCTCCTTGGAGTCCTCCAATGAACACCATTCTTGGCCATTGTTTTACATATAGTCGATGTGTGCACAGGGATATTGGACTGTGCCAGTGATTTCTGTAAGTCTTTGGCAGACACTCGAGGTTTTTTTTTTTACCTCTCTGAGTATTCTGCACTGAACTCTTGACGTCATCTTTGGTGGCCAGCCACTCCTTGGGAGAGAAGCAACAGTGCCAAACTCTCTCCATTTGTAGACAGCTTCTCTGACTGTCGATTGATGAACATGCAGACTTTTAGAGATGGTTTTGTATCCTTTCCCAGCTTTACACAAATCAACAATTCTTGATCGCAGGTCTTCAGACAGCTCTTTTGAGTGAGCCATGATGCACATCAGACAATGCTTCTCATCAAGACAATTCTTACCAGGTGTGTGTTTTATAGTGGGCAGTGCAGCTTTAAGCCACTCATCAGTGATTGGGCACACACCTGACTTAAATTGTTTGGTAAAAATTGGTTTCAATTGCTCTTTAAGTCTCCTTAGGCTGAGGGTTCAGTTACTTATTCCTCCCCCTTCTGTCATTGCTTGCATGCTATCCTCATTAAAATATGAAAACCTATAAATGTTTGGGTGGTTTTAGTTAAAGCAGACTTTGTTTTTTCATCTGTGTGATTTTGACAAAAATCAGATCACATTTGATGGTGATTTTATGCAGAAATGTGAGAAATTCGAAAAGGTTCAGATATTTTTTATTACCACTGTACCATTAAAACATCCAAATGCAACAACCCCCATTCTTCTCTCATAAACTCTACAGCGCTCCTGTTCTCTCCTATCTCTCTCTCTCTCTCTCTCTCTCTCTCTCTCTCTCTCTCTCTCTCTCTCTCTCTCAGTTCAAAGGTTGCTTTATTAACATGACAAATGTTGACTGTAACACCCTAAATACAGGTAAAACAAACAGAAAAATAAATTCAGAAATAAACAGAGAACACTCCACTTATTCTACTGTGTTAATTCCACAGTAAATATACAAAGAAGGGTGATTTAAAAGAAGAAAAATCGGACAATTATAGCAATAATAATAATAATAATAATAATAATCATAATAATAATAATAATAATAATAGTAATAATAATAATAATAATAAGAAGAAGAATACCATATTTTCCGGACTATATGTCTCTCCGGCGTACAAGTCACATTGCCCAAAAATGCATGATAAGGAAGAAAAATACATACAAGCGCTCCCCAACTTACGTTCATCCGTTTTACGTTTTTTCGATTTCGATTAGATTTTCCCCCCCAAAAAAAGTCAATTTTTGAGTTTAGACGTACCTACGTAGTATGCTGACGTAATGACGCAATGACGCTGCGTCCATTGTTTACAAAGGACAGACTGAGTGCCCTTCCTTCCCAGTTCAGTTATTTATATATATATATAATATATATAAATATATAATAATTGATTTAGGGGTGTTTTATGAGATACGGTAATGGTATTTATGGATGTCTAGTACAGTATGAGCGTCATACGTCACATGTCATACATCACTGTAACAACTTATGTTCACATTCAACTTACGTTCGGCATTCCGGAACCAATTCAAAACGTAAGTCGGGGAGCGTCTGTATACAAGTCACACTGGACAATAAGTCGCAAACTCATGGAAACGGTCTACCTTCGATAGGAAATCTACTGGAAGTTTTTGTGATGTTGTTGTCCTCCCTCTGATAGAGAGGCGGTTGCGTTGCATGAAGCGGTAACACCAAGAAAGTACTCATGGAAAGTCATTTATATTCATCTCCTTGACAACTACCTGGACGTGTAGACACAACTGCACTGTTGACAAGCCTCTCCCTGAGGTACATTGCTCAAGCTCCCATGTGCGAACTGGTTCCTCTAGCTGTGACCATCTAGCTTTTAGCCCGTGATTAGATTTTAGCCTCTGATTAGCTTTTAGCCTGTGATTCGCTTTTTTTTTGTCTGTTTTCTTCATTGCAGTAATAATAATCTCTGCTTTTCTGCCCTCTTGTTGCCTTCTTGCGGTTGTGAGTGTAAAAATAAACATGTGAAATTATGTTCATTATTATTATAACGAACAGAATTATATAATAATAATTTCACTTCTGGACATGGAGACGCATCTGCACTGTTGACAAGCCTCTCCCTGCAGCATGTTGCAAAAAAACCCTGTGTCAGCTGGTTCCTCTAGCTGTGGGTATCTAGCTTTTAGCCAACAATTAGCGGTTTTTTGTTTGTTTTTTATGTTTTTGTTTTCTTCATTGCAGTAATAGTCATCTCTGCTTTTCTCCAGTCCTTCACAAGTTTCTCATTCACTCCAAACTTTCTTTCTGCTGCTTGATTACCATTGTCTGCTGCATATTTCAATACTTGCAGCTTGTTATCCACAGAATAGAATTCGCAAGTGGTGATGTGATAACAACACAAATTTAAACCCAAAACATGAGCAAGTTATTACGGGTTTACTGCATAACTCGGAGCACTACATCAAAATGTTATGTGTGATTTTATTGCTCTTTCCTTTGACCAAAACATGGCACTGTTTCTTTCACAAGACATAATATATATTGCCCAGACTTTAAAAAATGCAGTTTCTTATTTTTTGATGGAAACGTTGATCACAGCATGTGATCTCCATGGTATTATTGTTCCAGTTGGCCAGGTTGAGACTGAGCAATATTAATGTGGCAATACAATGAAGTCAGCTGATGACAAGATGAATTAAGTTGTAGTCTGTTCTCCTCAGTGGGGAGAGGGGAAAGGGACTGTAGGTGTCTTTGGTATTTGCTTATAGTAGTGTGTTAGAGGTGCTTTAAAGTCACTATCAGTGAATATATTCTTATACTGGTTGATTAGGACACAGACTATGTGTACTATCAGTGAAACTCAGTAGGGTTGCATGTGGTTTTTTTATTTGTTTTGTTTTGTTGTGTGTGTGTCCGTGTGTGTGTGTGTGTGTGTGTGTGTGTGTGTGTGTGTGTGTGTGTGTGTGTGTGTGTGTGTGTGTGTGTGTGTGTGAGTGAGTGAGAGAGAGCGAGAGCGACAGAGAAGACAGAGAGTGTGTGTGTTGAGGAGCCTGATGGTTTGAGGAAAGAAACTGTGACAGTCTGGCTATGAGTGCCCGAATGCTCCGGTACCTCTGCTCCAGATGGCAGGAGGGTGAAAAATGTGTGTGAGGAGTGTATGGGCCATGAGAAGAGCTTGATTCTGTGTCTATTGAATGATTTCTGTGTAGATTTGGCCACATATTTAGGGTCTTGCTGAAATACCAGTGATGACCTTTCTTCACCTTTCAGGTGGAGACCACCAGATTTTCATTTAAAATGTCCTGATATTTCAAAGTGTTCATGATGCCATGCACTCTAACAAGGTTCCCAAGTCCACTGGAAAAGAAATAGGCCAGAGCATCACCGAGCCTCCCTTACTTCACAGAGGGCTTGAAGTGCTTTTCTGTATACTCATCTTTGTCCGCCAGACACAGTTAGAGTATTTCTTGCCAACAGGCTCTGTCTTTGTCTCTTCTGACCAAAGCACACAGTCCCAGTTGAAGTCCCAGTACCACTTAGTGAACGCCAGACGTTTGTGTTTATGACTGTGAGTGAGAAAAGTTTTCTTCGTGCATGTCTCCCAAACAACTTGTTGGCATGTAGATAGCACCTGATGGTTGTTTTGGAGACTTTGTGATCACAAAATCCTACCATTTCTTGCAATTCTTTAACAAACAGTCTTGGAAAACTTTTTATTTATCTTATCATCCTTCTCATTGTGCTTGGTGGCAAAATAACCTTGCGTCCTCGTCCAGGCTTATTGACCACTGTCAAAGTTGTTTTAAACTTCTTAATGATTCCTCTGACAGTAGATATGGGCAAGTGCACTCAAGTGGCTATTTTCTTGTCGTCATTGTCTGATTTGTGAAGGTTGACACACACCTGCCTTACTTGTGTGTGTGTGTGTGTGTGTGTGTGTGTGTGTGTGTGTGTGTGTGTGTGTGTGTGTGTGTGTGTGTGTGTGTGTCTGTGTGCAATTAACTCTGCTGGTTCCTCATATTTGCAATCACCCAATTTCCTAGGTCTTAAAGAGCCTACTAAAATAGTGTCTACCACTTCAAAGGGGTGTGTGGGGTCTTTTTACGGGAACCCCTTCTCTGCCCACAGAGCAAATGTAACGTTGAGACACAGGCCCATCGAAAGATTGACATAGGGTGGACATGGTGGCGACAGTGACCACCAGGAAAGAATAAGGGTGTCTAGTAATACACAGTTCAATAAATGGCAGGTCCCTGGCTTGTGGTGACTCAAATGTACAATGCAACATAGCGGGGTTAGAACTCTGTGGGCATCCCTATTCATTGAGGGATTCAACCTGCAGTCTCCTGAAAGGATTGGGCCTAGTGGGCCTGTGGGGCCTGGGATTAAGACCTGGGGGATTACGTCCACCTGCTTGTTTGTCTGCTATTTTCTTTCTACAAGTTCGTACCCAGTGTCCCAGCTTACCACAGTAGAAGAACAACCGTGAGACTCGCCGCACTCTTTCCAGACCGCTGTCCTGTCCCCTGCCCCTCAGGGTGTAACTGTCTTGATTAGGGGCAGAGACACAGGCAACTTGTACCGGTTTGCATTTTAAAATAACATGATTCTCCATGATTTTTACCCGTTCTCCCAGGGTTTTTACAGTCATATTATTTTGGTCAAAAAGCTGATACTTCAAAACCTTCTGTACAATCGTCCATGAAAGTGGTGGTGAAAGGGGGATTAGGCTCATCTGGATTTATTGGCATACCCCCTAACAGGGTCCAGGTTTCTTTGAAACGGTTGTAAAATTTTGAAGTGCCCTCACTCTCTCTTGTTTACAATTCGTGACCTGTGGGAGATTTCTGGCGATCTAGCAGATACCTGGTGAGTTGTTCTTTTAAGTTAGCCAATGCCAGATCAACATTTTGCCAATAAAAAGCATATTGTTGTGGTTTTTTTTTTTACTGACATATTGTCTATCACCTCTTTCATAGTTATTGTCCACTTATCCTTATCTGAGTGCAGAGTGGTGATTTTCTCTATGATCTGCACTTCATCATAGCTATCCCCTAGGACCTCGTGTATAATGAACCTACAATCAGCTCCTCCTAGCTGACTGTGCCGTGATGTTTTTTATCCATATTCACAAAATTCAATGGGTTTGAAGATGAAGGGAGCATTTTAATTATACCCTTCAATACACTCAGGGCCGGTAGTGTAGCGGTTAGGGTGCTGGGCTCATGCTCAGGAGGTTGTTTGTTCGAATCCCAGTTAGCCCTCCACTGTGCTAAGACCCCTGAGCAAGGTCTTAACCACAAGTGTGTCTCTGTTCACTCAGCCGTATAAATGGGTACCAGTTAAAAAATATACTGGGAAGGTAACCTGCGATGGACTAGCGTCCCGTCCAGGAGGAAGTTGAACTCCTAGTTGCTTCATACTACGGAAACCGGGGATAAGCACCGGCCTGATGAGTCACTATGGCTCGGGTGTAAAAAGCCCAACAGACTTTACCTTTTACCTTCAATATAGTCACTGAGAGCGACGGAATTTTGGGTCCTCACACTCATTGCCCACACGAAAACATTGTTATGGGGTAGGGGATCAGGCCACAAGCCCACATCTAGTGTCACATCATCTAGGTCAGCCTAGTCAGTTTTTGAAGTCTGTTGTTATGGATCATAACTTCAATAATAATGGAAGTGGCACGCTCTAGTCCCTCAACATTTGCCACATGATGTTACCATTTGACACTTATTGTTTGTCAGAGTGATCTTTGATAGAAAACTTCCACTCAGCATATATGATGAGCTTGTGCTGGCCATGTTTCAGATCCATAAAGGAGTGAAGGGAGAATGATGGTTTTGTATACAGTCAGTTTGGTGGGCAGAGAAATTTCTTTCCCGTTGAAACACTTACTTCTTACAGCACCACATGCAGCTGCACCACAAGAAACAGCAGTGAATTTCTAAGTCAAGGGTTGCATTATCTGATATGTTATCTTCAAGATATGTGAAAGTTTTTACTTGTATTAGCGCGGAGTCATCGATCGTAGTGACAGGTGTTTGAATGGCTTGGTTACACTGAATGAGTATTACTTCTGTCTCAGGCTTACTGATGGTTAGCTCCCAGGTTTTGCAGGAATTATTTAGTGCTGCAACCCCTTTCTACAGGGATTCCGCGCTTGCGCTGGCAATAGCAGCATCATCTGCATCGAGAAAGTCGTCGAGCTTTGTAACAGTTGTTGACTTCCTTTAAGCCTTTGAAGGTTAAACAGCCTGCTGTCCAGTTTGTACTTGATTTACACTCCACCCTGTTGGGTGACGTTATAGGCATGCCAAAGAACAAATGAAAAAAGAAAGATAAACAGCATTGGTACAATTATACTCTATTGACACAGGCTGTTCGTTATTTCAAAAATCTTTGGCTAAATTCTCCACCAACCACATGAAAGCTTTGTATAATGTTAACTACGTTTGGTGGAATTCCAATTTTATGAAGCAGTGCCCACATGAGGGGTCTGCTAAATGTGCTGAAGGCAATGAAGCCTATGTGCAACTCGCAGTGTTGTTCTCGGCTCTTCTCCAACAGCTGCCATATAGCAAACATCATATCACTAGTGAAGTGGCCTCTCCTTAAGCTGTATGGTGCCTCAGGAAGGTACTTCTCTATGTACGGCCATACGCTGTCTAAGATGACATGGGTAAATAATTTGCTAATGACAAAAAGAAGTATGATACCGCTTTATTTATAAGGTGGTAATGATGTTGCTGTTTTTCATATCTTGTGATACTCGCACTATCTCCCAGATTGAAAGGATGGAGTCATCGATTTCCATAAGGAGGGCTTGTCTGCCTGCTTTAAGAACCTCAGCTGGTCTGCAGTCTGGTCCAGGGGCTTTGTTGTGAGCCACATGATCAAGGACCAACTTTACTTCCTCAATGGTTGGGGGTATTTCAAGCTCACTAATAAGTTCTTCTTGTGGTATCTCACCCAGGATGCTAATATTTGCTTTTCTAGACTGGTTCAGTAGATTACTATGCTGCTTTCAGTGAGCTTGACTTGGATTTAAGTGAAGGAAGAGTTGCACATGTTGTTAGCCTTATCGTGTTTTCATGGATGGCCAGTGGTGTGTTTGAGTCTCACTTTGCCCTGATCATGCTCCACCGTGCTTTGCTGGGTCCACCTTCTGCCCATTTGGGCTATCATTTAATGGCCACCTTTGTGTAGTCTGCCAGACCCTGTCTTAACATACATGGGTAGGCAATCACTGTAAGACTTGCTAGCACACACTGTCCGGACTTTGATTCAGAGTTTTCTTCTCCAAGGCTGGGTCCCTGACAAGGCCAACGAACCCAGCCTTCCCATCCAGTTATACTATTGTACATGCCAAAATATAGCAACTCTGTAAGAAATAGGGTATCATGAGAAGGTGTTGCTGTGGGTACAGAAATGAGTAAAGAGGGCATATGCATGGACTTTACAACCTGACATGCTGGCGCATGCTTTGCATGGTTATTACTACACCTGGAAGGGAGAGGCAGTCACTTCACTCTTCTTTAAAGAAAAGAATGCTCAATCCAGATTAGGTGGAAGATCTGTGAATGCGAGTCCGGAGGTGACTGAATAGGCCAATAGAGGCGCAGAAGGTTCTCTCACATGTGTTGCTGTGGAGGTGGCGGTAGCTCGAGTTTTTCAGTGGTGTGTTGCCTCGCTGCTTCTGCAGTGTCTTTTCTCTGTACATGTAGTGAGCTTGCTTTGCCAGGCTAAGAGATCAAGGCAGATGTTGAACCTTTTGGTAACACCTTCAGACCTGGAGGTCCCGGCTTGAGGGAGCCAAAACGATAACATCATCTAAATAAAGCAGAGATGAGGTTCTATGACCACCAAACCAACTCCATGCAAGTCTCTACAACATCGCTTGGTCATCGGGGGCCGTATCTCTGGTTTGGCAAACCAAGATGGTGGTACCCCTTTATAAAAAGGGGGACTAAAGGGTTTGTTCCAGTTATCATGTAATCACACTCAGCTCTCATCTCATCATCTTCCGCTAAGTCCAGGGTCGGGTCGCGGGGGCAGAAACCTAAGCAAAGAGGTCCAGACGTCCCTCTCCCCAGCCACTTCCTCCAACTCTCCCGGGAGGACACTGAGGCAGTCCCAGACAAGCCTAGAGACATCGTCCCTCCAGCGTGTTCTAAGTCGACCCCGGGGTCTCATCCCGGTTGGACATGCCCGAAACACCACACCAGGGAGGCGTCCGAGAGGCATTCAGACCAGATGCCCGAGCAACCTCAACTGGCCCCTCTCAATGCGAAGGAGCAGTGGATATACTCCGAGCTCCCCACGGATGGTAGAGCTTCTTACCTTATCACTAAGGGAGAACCCTGCAACCCAGCGAAGGAAGCTCATTTCAGCCGTTTGTATCCATAATCTTGTTCTTTGGGTCACTACCCAAAGCTCGTGACCATAGGTGAGGGTTGGAACGTAGATCGCCTGGTAAATTGAGAGCTTCGCTTTGAGGCTCAGCTCCTTCTTCACCACGACAGACCGGTACAGTCTCCGCTTAACAGCAGAGGCTGCAGCGATCCGTCTGTCAATCTCCCGCTCTATCCTTCCCTCACTCGTGAACAAGACCCCAAGATACTTAAACTC
The DNA here is from genome assembly GCA_024760905.1 of Plotosus lineatus. NCBI lineage: Eukaryota > Metazoa > Chordata > Actinopteri > Siluriformes > Plotosidae > Plotosus > Plotosus lineatus. Next base: position 24,815,815 of record CM045730.1, read on the forward strand.
CTCCACTTGGGGCAGGACCTCATTCCCGACCCAGAGGGTGCATTCCACCCTTGTCCGACTAAGAACCATGGCCTCGGAATTGGAGGTACTGACTTGATGAAGCCAAAAGGACAACATCATCCGCAAAAAGCAGAGACAAGATCCGATGGCCACCAAACCAGAACCCCTCAATGCCTCGACTGCACCTAGAAATTCTGACCATAATAATTTTGAATAGAATCGGTGACAAAGGACAGCCTTGGCGGACTCCAACTCCCACTGGAAACGAATTCGACCTGTTATTGCCAATATGGACCAAACTCTGGCTCCGATGATACAGCGACCGAATGGCCTGTAGCAATGGGTCTGGAACGCCGTACTCTCGGAGCACGCCCCACAAGATTGTTCGAGGGACATGGTCGAAAGCCTTCTCCAAATCCACAAAGCACACGTGGACAGATTGGGCAAACTCCCATGCCCCCTCCAGAATCCTGTGGAGCATATAGAGTTGGTCAAGAAAACCACATTGTTCCTCCTGAATCCGAGGTTCAACTATTGGTCGGCTATAGTACCCCTGCATAGATTTTCCCAGGTAGGCTGAGGAGTGTGATTCCCCAATAATTGGAACACACCCTCCGGTCCCCCTTCTTAAAAATCGGGACCACCACCCCAGTTTGCCAATCCAGAGGTACAGCCCCTGATGACCACACGATGTTGCAGAGACGTGTCAACCAAGACAGTCCTGCAGTATCACACTCAGCTTACCCAGGAAAATCTATGCAGTACTACTGGAGAGGAGGATCTGACACTTTGCTGACACTGATGGCCCACTACTCCCTTGGGCTATCTTGTAGGGTATGCTCTGGGAGTATAGTGTACCCAGCAAATTGGGCCATTCGGTCTCTGTACCACTTGAGCCAGAGCTTGGTCTGTATTGATAACATCAGGTCTAATTCATTTCTGTTGAGTGTAGTATTCCATATGTGTGTGTGTGTGTGTGTGTGTGTGTGTGTGTGTGTGTGTGTGTGTATATGGAGGTTCAGATGAGCCGCGTTTTGCTTATATGCACCACATTTATAAAACATTTACTCAATTAAACAACTTAAAAAACTAAACTAAAAACAAAATAGTTAAGCATCCTTTCATTTCTGATTGACTCTGTAGGGAGCCTGTCACTATCTCTCTCTCTCTCTATCTCTCTCACACACACACACACACACACACACACACACATGCACGCAATCGCATGCACGCACACACACACACACACACACAATCTCTCTCTCTCTCTCTCTCTCACACACACACACACACACACACACACACACACACACACACACATATACACACACACACACACACACACACACACACACACAAAACTCAGGCCCCGCCCACATGCAACACGCAGCTGACGGAACAATTTAATTTAAATGTTTAAATGGATGAGATGTTTTATTTAAAGCGGAATTACAGTGCCTGTTTGAAAGATCAGAGGTCCTCATTCAATATTAACTTGCTTCCTTGTGAGATCGGAGGTCTTCTCCCACAGAACACCCTGTTTTAAAATCGTGCCGAAATAATCGCCTCCGTCACTGTATTTCTGCTTTCAGGTCTCTTTCTGGTTCAATATCATCCCGATTGTAGAGGGGTTTCGGCGAGAATGAAATATAACGCTGCATGATCAATCTCAAAACAAGCCAACAATCAACTCTCCTTCACGCGTGTGACAAACAGCAAGTATGGGTACAGGAAGTATGGGTAACAGCTGCCTCCTGGCCAATGGGAGGCCAGTGGGGGCAGGATGTTGAGAGACAGCCAATGAGAGAGCAACTCACGCAGTGTGTGAAATTTTGATTGGCGCGTTTGAATTTTGAATGGCGCATTTGGCACTTTTCATCACAGGAGGTTGTTTTCGTATCCCGGGGACGAAAACTTAGGAAAATGTTTTTCGTAACCCAGAATTTTCGTACCCGGGGGTTTCGTAAGTAGGAGGCCGACTGTATATATTTCTTTTCCTTTCGGCTTTTCCCTTCAGGGGTCGCCACAGCGAATCATCTGCCTCCATCTCACCCTATCCTCTGCATCTTCTTCTCTTACACCAACTGCAATCATGTCCTCCTTCACCACGTCCATAAATCGTCTCTTTGGTCTGCCTCTAGGCCTTCTGCCTGGGAGTTCGAACCTCAGCATCCTACTACCAATATGCTCACTATCCCTCCTCTGTACGATCCCCATCTGATCGATCACCAGGAGACGGCCGGATGAGTGGAGGCGGCTGGTGGACGCAGCGAAGTGCCGTCCCGGCGCATGCCCTCATATCTGACCTGACCTGACCTACCTCCTCTGTACATGTCCAAACCATCTCAATCTGGCCTGTCTGACTTTGTCTCCAAAACGTTTTACATGTGCTGTCCCTCTGATGTGCTCATTCCTGATCCTATCCATCTTCGTTACTCCCAAAGAGAACCTCAACATTTTCATCTCTGCTACTTCCAGCTTTGCCTCCTGTCTTTTTCCCAGTGCCACTGTTTCTAAACCATACAACATCGCTGGCCTCAACACCGTCTTGTCCACTTTTCCTTTCATTCTTGCCGATACCCTCCTATCACACATCACACCGGACACTTTTCTCCAACCATTCCAACCAGCCTGCACACGCTTCTTCACCTCTTTTCCACACTCTCCATTGCTCTGGATTGTTGCGCCTAAGTACTTAAAATCCTCCACCTTCCTTATTTCTGCTCCCTGTAACCACACCGTTCCTGTTGGGTCCTTGGCATTCATACACACGTATTCTGTCTTACTGAGGCTAACCTTCATTCCCCTCCTTTCCAGGGCATACCTCCACCTCTCTAGATTTTCCTCCACTTGTTCTCTGCTCTCACTGCAGATCACAATGTCATCTGCAAACATCATAGTCCATGGAGATTCTTGTCTAACCTCGTCTGTCAGCCTGTCCATCACCATAGCAAACAAGAAGGGGCTCAGAGATGACCCTTGATGCAGTCCCACCTCCAGCTTGAACTCTTCTGTCACACCAACAGCACACGTCACCACTGTCTTACATCTCTCATACATGTCCTGCACCACTCTAACATACTTCTCTGCCACTCCAGACTTTCTCATGCAATACCACAGTTCCTCTCTCGGCACCCTGTCATATGCTTTCTCCAGATCCACAAAGGCACAATGCAGCTCCTTCTGACCTTCTCTGTACTTCTCTATTAACATCCTCAAGGCAAACACTGCATCTGTGGTGCTCGTTCTTGGCATGAAACCAAAGTGTTGTTCACAAATGCTGACCTCTGCCCTTAGTCTAGCTTCCACTATTCTTTCCCATAACTTCATCATATGGTTCATCAACTTTATCCCTCTGTAGTTGCCACAACTCTGCACATCTCCCTTGTTCTTAAAAATAGGCACCAGCACACTTCTCCTCCATTCCTCTGGCATACTCTCACTCTCTAAGATCTTGTTGAGTGTTCTTGTCAGGAAACCTACTGCTACCTCTCCTAGACACTTCCATACCTCAACCGGTATGTCATCAGGACCAACTGCCTTTCCACTCTTCATCCTCTTCAATGCCCTCCTCACTTCACCCTTACTAATCTTTGCTACTTCCTGGTCCTCAACAGTCACCTCTTCTACTCTTTTTTCTCTCTCATTTTCCTCATTCATCAGCTCTTCAAAGTACTCTTTCCATCTTCCCAGCACACTTCTGTCATCAGTCAATACATTTCCCTCTCTGTCCTTAATCTCTCTAACTTGCTGCACATCCTTTCCATCTCTATTTCTCTGCTGTGCCAACCTGTATAAATCATTTTCTCCCTCTTTACTTTACAACCGAGCATACAAGTCATCATACGCCCTTTGTTTGGCGTTTGACACCGCTACCTTTGCCTTACGCTGTATCTCCCTGTACTCCTGTTTACCGTCTTCGGTCCTCTCAATGTCCCACTTCTTTTTAGCTAACCTCTTCCTTTGTACACACTCCTGCACTTCCTCATTCCACCACCAAGTCTCCTTATCTCCTCTCCTTCCAGATGACACACCAAGTATTCTCCTACCTGTCTCCCTGATCACATTAGCTGTAATTTTCCAGTCTTCTGGCAGCACTTCCTGACCACCCAAAGCCATTTTCAACTCCTCCTCCTTGAAGACAACCCGACACTTCCTTTTTCAGCTTCCACCACTTTGTCTTCTGCTCTGCCTTTGCCTTCTTCACCTTCCTCACCATCAGTGTCATCCTGCACATGTGCACTATGCTGTTTAGCAACACTCTCACCCGCTACAACTTTGGAGTCATTGACTTCCTTCAAATTACATCGTCTGCACAAGATGTAGTCTCCTTGTGTACTCCTACCTGCGCTTTTATAAGTCACCCTATGCTCCTGTCTCTTCTGGAAGAAAGTATTTACCACAGCCATTTCCATCCTTTTTGCAAAATCTACCAACGTCTGTCCTTCTGTGTTCCTGTCCTGGATACCAAACCTGCCCATCACTTTCTCGTCCCCTCGGTTTCCTTCACCAACATGTCCATTGAAGTCTGCCCCAATGACCACTCTTTCACCTCTGGGGGTACTCTGCATCACTTCATCCAACTCACTCCAGAATCTCTCCTTTTCTTCTCGCTCACATGCTGCCTGTGGGGCATAAGCACTAACAACATTAAACATCACGCCTTTAATTTCTAACTTGAGACTCATCACTCTGTCTGACACTCTTTTCACTTCTAGAACATTCCTGACAAACTCCTCCTTCAAGATGACTCTTACTCCATTTCTCTTCCCCGTCCACACCATGAAAAAACAGCTTAAACCCTACTCCTAAGCTTCTAGCCTTGCTGCCTTTCCACCTGGTCTCCTGAACACACAATATGTCCATCTTCCTCCTCTGCATCATGTCAGCCAGCTCTCTACCTTTTCCTGTCATAGTTCCAACATTCAAAGTCCCTACTTTCAGTCCTAGACTCATGCCTTTCCTCTTCTCTCTCTGCCTACGGACACGCCTCCTGCCTCTCCTTCTTCGACATCTTCGACCAACAGTAGTCCAATTTCCACCAGCACCCTATTGGTTATCAGCACTGATGGCGGTCGTTGTTAACCCGGGCCTCGACCGATCCGGTATGAATTTCTTTGTTGTGACTCGCATGTTTTATTTGGCATTTGTTTTACGCCGGATGCCCTTCCTGACGCAACCCTCTGCATTTATCCGGGCTTGGAACCGGCGTGAGGGAGAGACACTGGCTTGTACCCCTCCCTCACGGCTGCATTATATATATATATGTTTTCTTCACCAAGACTTTATCTCATTCTTTCTTTGTCAGAGTAACTGTGTAAACATAATTTCTTCCAGGCTCAAATCAGAACGCCATAAATGGTCATCACCATTTTATTGTCCATCTCGGGACCGGATATACAGTTAATAATGAAGCGTGTGGGTTCACTTTGGAGACCTATTTTTAAATTAAGGTCCAATAGATTTATTTGAAATGTTATTTGATCCATGTATTTTATTATCATTGTGAATACAGCCATTATTATTAAGTATAGGATTCTTCGTCCCCAGCTATGGGAAAATAACACCAAACTACTGCCTTGTGGTTGCTTTGGGAGAAGCAAAGGCTACAGGAGTAAACCCAGACAGAAAATCCAGAGGGAGGGCCCCTAAGGCAAGACAATGGGGAGGACTGCATCAAACCAAACCATCTTCTGCAGCCCTTCCAGTCAAATTTATTGACGTTGTCTTTCCTTTGGATCGAATTTACAAAGACAAGAGGGAGGTTGTGCAAGGCACATTCTCCATAAATATAAGACATAGGCATTCAGTTTTGTCAGACACCTTGGAGAGGACATTTCATCCTTGCTCTAACAGGCAGGCAAAACAACACACTAGGTGACAGTTTATGGGTTATAAGACCTTATTTATTATCCTTATTTGGCGAGAAGAGATGTCACCACGGGACACCTTCCTCTATGTGAAGACAGCCACAGAATATTGTAAGTTCTTTATTCTACAATAATGCATGACTGTGAAAAAGAAAAGGCTTGTCACACACTGATTACAGTATATTCAATGTAGTATGACCATACACCCCATTCCAAAACCATTAGTTTTAATATGGAGGTGGTCCCCACCCTTGGTATTACAATAACCTGGGTCTGTAATTCTACTGTGAACAAAGACAACTTCTTGTTTTCAGCAAAGTAATGGTCAGGTGTCCACATACCTTTGGGCATATATTATATAATAAAAATAAAAACCTCATCTGGCCAATGTTGTGTACCTCATATTGACCCAGTTCATTCTGTTTATCAGGGTGACGAGGAGGCCAGCCTGGACTTACCCATCAGCCCTTTCATGGACCGCTCAGCCCCCCAGCTAGCCAAGCTGCAGGAGTCTTTCATCACACACATCGTCGGACCACTCTGCAGCTCCTATGACACCTCTGCTCTTATGCCGGGCCGGTGGGTAGAGCCTCTGCCTAATGAAGCTGACGAAGGATCAGGTGTGGAGGAGACCGATGAAGAAGATGAGGAAGAAGATGAAGAAGAAGAAGAAGAAGACACCACCAAAGGAGACACCTCCACCAACTCGCATCAGTCTCGTATGTGAACATCTTTTTTGTATGCATTTTAATTTTATTTATTTATTTAAATCCTCTTAGTTTTATACTTTAGAATCAGGGGGATAGGGTGCAGGATCACTGATCCTAAGGTTGGGGGTTCGAGTCCCCACAGTGCAGCTAACTGGGTTATCAAAGGCGGGCCATGTCTCGCACTGTCAGTGGTGAGAGGCATGTAAAAGAACCACTGCTGACTTTCGTAAAGAGTAGGCTGCAAAGCCGTCAGTGTGTTTCTGTCCCTTGCTAAAAGATTTGTGACAGGAAGGGCATCCGATGTAAAATCCATGCCAAATCAAATGTGCGAATCAGATGATTTGCTGTTGCGACTCTTGAGAACAGGAAAAAGCCGAAAAGAAAAGAAGAAGAAATTTTATACTTTAGCATCTAGGATTACCATCACTAAAACACTATCCAGAATCATGTTTGAAAGTTTGCATTTTACTTAAAAAAATATTTATAATGCATTATTCAAGATGGGACAGTTCATGTCAGATTACAGACTTGGCAAATACACAGGATTTATGTCATAAATTGGCTTTCATAACTTAAATTGATTTAACCCATGAATATTAACATAAGCTTATAGCTTATAATTTTGATATCAAGCATTAGTAGTAGAAGCACATTGCAGGTCTCTCTCCCTAAAATAAGTGCATTAACAAATAAATAATAAAATGAATTAATAAAATACACACACATATAGATAGATAGATAAATAGATAGCTAGGACGTGTGTGTGTGTGTGTGTGTGTGTGTGTGTGTGTGTGTGTGTGTGTGTGTGTGTGTGTGTGTGTGTGTGTGTGTTTTGTCTTTCATGTATTTTCTATTTATTGCACTACTTTTGAAAAATCAGTAGAAACATTGGAAAAGTCCTGGTCCGCAAAAAGTACTGTATCTTGTCTGCATAAGGATTATGAGCTGAAAATAGATTTGGCTTTACATGGGCATTTAGACATGCATTTCTTTCATGGCAAAAAGTTCCATTGATTTGGGAAGAAAAAAGGATTGAAGCAGTGGCTCTGTGGTATAGTGGTTAGCATGTCTGCCTCACAAAGATGGAACTGGTTTTGAGTCCCGGGTATGGTGAAGGTGTTTCTGTGTGGAGTTTGCATGTTCTCAATGTACTTTAGTTTCCTCCCACAGTACAAAACATGGCTAATTGCCTGTTTCAAATTGCCCCTGACAGTGGTGGCCTGGTGGTAAGGTAACGGATTACTGATCGCAAGTTTGTGGGTTCAAGCGCTACTATCAATGGGTTGTCACTGCTGTCCCCCAGTGCAGCTAACTGGGTTATCAAAGGCCGGCCATGTCTCTCACTGTCTATGGTGATGTAAAAGAACCATTGTTGACTTTTCTAAAGATTTTTTATTTTAAATGGTTTTGTGTGTGTGTGTGTGTGTGTGTGTGTGTGTGTGTGTGTGTGTGTGTGTGTGTGTGTGTGTGTGTGTTGGCGCTGCAATCAACTGGCCAGCTGCCCTGAATGTGCTCTGCCTTTACTGCCTGAGATGGAATAATAATAGAATTAAGCAGTTCAGCAAATGAATGAATGAATAAATGAATGTTTTTAACATGAATATCAATATGGCAACTTAGAATTGTTTTCAGAAGATCAGTTAACATCTCAAACATTTGGAATAAAGCTCATGCGGCCAATGAGGTCAGGTATGAGATACGAGGTGTTGAAATCTGCAAAAGCAATAAAATGCAATAAAATTGCACTTTATATCTTGAATTAAATTTAAAGTTAATAATTTTATTCTCTGTTGTAGAGAAACTGATGCCCAAAATGCGACAAAAAGTCTTTTGTCAGATCACCCAATACCTTCTGGAGAATTATGAAATGTGGAAGAAGGTCATTGCTGAGGAGGCCCAAAGCCAGACCAAGCCAAACAAAGCCTCCGACCCAATTTTGGCCATTCACGAAGAGGAAGAGGAAACAATATGCAAAGACAAGCCAACAGAGGAGCAAGGAGGGGAGCTATGGCCGGGAGAGGGGAAGTGTGATGAGGCATCTATAGGAGATGGACAGATTGAATAACGTGAGCGTGTGAAAAAGCAACAAGAGACAGTTGAGGAATACTGTATCAGGAAACTGAAAATCGAGACACAAGCTGTAGAAAAACAGGGAAAGAAAAAGACACGGGAAATGAAATGCGTCTTTAGATGAGGAGACGGATAGGAGAATGACTGAGAGATTTATCCAGTCTAGAATATTGTCACAAAGCCTTTATTTCCTAACAAGACTTCTGAGAAATTGTTGCCAGCACATCACTAAGACACAACACTGTAGATTCCTACGATGAACAAGTTTCTATATGAAACAGGGTCGTATCCAAGTGTCTTTGGACAGGCCTTATTTGCTAGCTCAGATATAATGGGATTTCTAAAATGATCTTTGATCAGTGATCAGCTTTTTGAATACTCCACACTCTGGTGGTGGCCACACCCCCTTTTAGTGCTGAGGATCCAAAACAACTTCCATAACCGGCATCTCAACGATCTGCACTTTTTAACCTATTCATTCCAGTTAAGTATTTTTAATGATTCTGGTATTAGGTTGATTCAGGAAAGAAGTCCCTACTAATAAAACTAGCGCTTTTGAGCTTGTAGCAATGCAACGGTGAAACGCCGACACCTTACAAATAAAGGAAAGAAGGTTCAGGAAATAGCATGCACCTAAAAGACCATGTGTAGCACTACTTATCTAATCTTTTTAGTTTTCTTTTTGCGGTGAAAATTATTTGTCCATTTCTTTAGCTTGCCATCTGACTTCTTGTAGAAGTTTTCTTCCTCCATAAGTTCACCACTTGCCTGTGTTAGTATTGGGCCCCATGACTGTGCAGGTATGCTCATTAATGTTCAAGATTTTGTTCTTTTTTTACTTTTTTCTTATAACTTTTCTAATTGGTTACATTTGTGCAGCAGTAGCTTTCATTTGTGACCTGACATTCCTGTTTATCAAGATACAACCCAAGTGTAAATACTGTAATACTTTTTCCTTTTGAGTTTTTTATTTAGTCATTGTACATTTGGAAGAAGAAAAAACAGAATCTCCTTGTTTTTATATGATCAATTAGAAATATGTTACCTACAGTATGTAGATGCTCCATACTAAGGCTCCAGCTCTCTTCAAGTTCATACCTGTGAGTTTTTGGATTGTATGATTCTTTAAAGATGAAGTATGCAATGCAGATACTTTTGCTTATTTAAATGAAGTAAATCATTCCCACTCATCCTATAGTCAGGGCGCAGCATGCAGTATGTCCTGATGTTCGATCCATTTTAGCTTTCTACATACTTTCCACACACATGAATTGTTGATTCATGCATCATGCATCTTGAGTAGTAGAGCAGGATTGTTTCCATGATATAGAAATACAAGTATACTCAGATGGGGCAGCCATTTCCCAATAGTTAAAGAAGTGGGTTTGGAATCAAAATGTCTCTTGTTCGATGCTGTTGTCAGTAGGAAAAATGGGTGGCAGTGGGGGGAGGGGGTTTCCACCTCTAGGGCCGAAATGTCCTTGAACAAGGCACCTAACCCCCAGCTGCTGTGCAGGCCCCCTAGTGTGTATGGCAGACAATTGCTTCAAGCACGTGTGCTCACATCGGATGAATTAAATGCAGAGGCAATAATTTCCCATGTGGAATTAATACAGAATATCAAAAATTAAAAAATGCATCCAAAGACACCTGATTGTTTTTTTTTTTTTTTTTAAATATAGACTGCAACCCGCTCTCTATCAGTTTAAAAAAAAAAAAAACAAACAAAAAAAAACAATATGATGTGTTCTATGTGGAATCTGAACTCTTGTGACACAGGGAAGGCCATTCATACTCCAGCCATCTGCTAGCTGCTATGTCCTAGAGGCACTGTAGTCATGCACATAGGCATGTGAACTGCCAAGTTACTAACTGTCGTAGCTAAACGGAGAAGCATACGGAGGTATAGTATGAAATACGTGAGAGAATGAGAGAGACCACAAATGACTGTGCTTTAGACATAGGGACAATTGAAGGAGCAGACAGATTAGGACTGCAGTTCAGGGACAGATAATGCAGTCTAATGTTCTTTTATAGGACTACTCTATAAAAGCTTGCACTTGATGAGAAAGAGTTTTAATTTCATTTGTAAAATTGCAAAGCGAGGGTTGGGTGTTTGTCATTGTATCTCTGTGTAGTTCAGAACTCTCCTCTTCAATTTATAGCATAATACACTTTCTTATCAACAGCCAGCACATCAAGCAGCAATACTGACACTTACTGTAGACTGATGGTAGGATTATGATTACCATCATCAGCTTCTTTTTCTTCTTCTTCTCAACTTCCTATTATTATTATTATTATTATTATTGTTATTATTATTATTATTATTATTATTATTATTATTATTATATAGATATTTCCCTCTGCCCGGAGGTTATGGTTTTGCAATTGTCAGTTAGTCTGTGTACAGTACAATATTTTACAGGTGATTATGTTTATTATGCAGGTGATCATGCATGGGATCATGTTTGGGGAAAAACATCTTTTCAGATGAGTCAGCGGAAAATATGCGTGAGATTTTAGGATTTCATCCCATGCATGAATCACCTCCAAAATGCTATGGATTTTTACGTGTACCACACCCTACTCTCAAAAAATTGCTTTAAAATCTATTCATAACAAATAAACAGACAAACAAACTAACAAGCAAACAACCCAACACAGGCAAAAACATACCTCCTTGTTAGTAATCTTTTAACTACAAGAACTGGGTTTTCTTCATTTGTGAGTACATATTTATATTGAATTAAATCAAAAGATTTTTTAATAGTGCTTAAAAAAAAATACACTGAGGCCTTACCGAATTACAAAAAAGAGCACTTGGGTCATATAAACAAGACTGAGGATATGGAGGTGAAAATAATAGTTCAGCTATAATTAATTTTTTTACTATAAACAGACAAGCAGAATTGGACAGCTGTAGACAAAACCTCATGTATAAATAATTTATTTTGAATAATATACTGCTTAAAGAAACATGAAGAGGATTACACTAGTGTAATTAGCACCAAGGAGAGAGGATATTTGAGGAAAGTACACTCTTCAGCCAGGTCTCTTTAGACTACATTCACCTTGAGGCTTATATTAACATTCAGGCATGGTGCCATAATGGTTAGCTTATCCGCCTCACAGCAAGAAGCCTCCTGGTTCAGATCCCATGCCCAGCAAAGATGTTTCTCTGTGGAGTTTGTAGGCTCTCTCCCAATACTTGAATGGGTTGCCTCTGGGTAATCTGGTTTCTTTGCTCAGTCCAAAGACATGCGCATTAGACTAATAATCCTTTGTGTGAGGGTGAATGGTTTCGGGTACATTGGCCCTTTCATGGTGAGCTGTTCAGGGTGTACCCAGCCTTTACCAAAAGCCTCCTAATGACCCTAGCAGGAGAAGATGAATGAAAGAATTTTCAATCCCCCAACCCAGGGCAGCTAACTGGGTTATCAAAGCCCTGCCATGTCGCTCACTTTCTATGGTGTGAGGCATGTAAAAGAACCGTTGCTGCCTTTCAACAAGAGTAGCTGCAAAGCCGTCAGCGTGTTTCCACCCTGTGATGGCCTGACGAGCTGTCCAGGATGTACTCTGCCCTCGCCCGGAGTTGGCTGGGATGGATGCCAGCCTCCCTGTGACCGTAATTAGGATTAAGCGGTTACAGAAAATGAACCGAACCCACATTTCAGTGAACCTCTGCAGCACTTCATTCAACACTTGTTCTTTATTCTATAGGAATAGAGGGATTTTCAGGTAATATTCAACAAAAAAATAGAACAAGTTTCGTGCTTAATCAGTTCCTATATATATAGTGAAGGGGCAGTGAGTTCAGTCAGGCTTTTTTTTTCTTTGCTGTTGATGTTTTAAATGAATCTGTAAGTGTTCATAAATAAACATGGATATGTACGTTAAGCTTCCTTAGTAAGATTTACGTGAAGTTGATACAGAAAGATATCATCATTTGACTTAGAATATTTCATTATTGTCCCATGTAAATATTCCATGGACAGGGGGTATACCCTGGTATGTTCCAGAGTAGGCTACATTTTTAGTAAGGAATATTAAATGACTGGAAGAAATAAAAACAGTATGGGATATGTGTATGTCAATCATGCTCTTTACAACAGAGTTAGGCAAGTTACCAGTATGTGAAAATATAAAAATACTAAGTAATATGTAGGTGAAGGCTATAGCACACCTCAACCACAGGAAATACTCCATATTGTGCATGCTGAGAAACTAGAGTTGAGAAAATAGAATATTGTTTACAAATCAATCAGTAAAACAGTTCAACCCCTTGCATTCCATTTGAACAAAATGAAAGTGATGCTACAATGTTACTAATATTATAAAGATAAAATCACTGCCCATCACTGACCACAGTTATGTGAAATCAAAATCCTTATGTTATTTCCCCATAGGACTAATTGTTTCCTCAGTCGATTCCTCAGTCATGTTTGAATACCTAATATATAATGTTTGAACCACTAATATTCTGTTGAACCACATCATAATTTTAGCACGTAATCTCCATGACAAGGTTCTGACACAGTTGGGTTTATTTTTCACTGATATCTTAAATGGATCAGGGGGAAATCCAA
>CM045730.1:24831553-24896553 GCA_024760905.1 Plotosus lineatus
ACACGGTTAACACACAAACGTTTTTATACCCGATGCCTGATTTTTCTACCACTGTCATTCTTCTCCATCATATCAGCATTTTCTCTGAAAATATGTGCACCTGATTCTGGTGGTCCTTGTGCACTTGTTTCACCAATAAATAAATAAAAATATTAAAAAAAATAGAAGTATATTACCGTTCTCTACACAATCAGTGAGACATGCTTTTTATATGTAATGGTAGCTCACCGGCTGAAAAGTGACTTCTCACTAGTATGTTGCACTTAAGACATGTAGCAATACCAATCCAAAAGGGAGCTGTACAATTCACCAGTATTTGTGAAGTAAAAATATTCAGTTTATTGATGTCTATTGTGCCATTTTATACAAGAACACAATATTGTTGTTAGAGGGCATGGAGAAAAGAAAAATATCAAATGTGTTTTGAATAAACATTATTTATTTTTAATGTTTTATAATTTACTCACTATCCTGTAGCTTCTTTATCGCCAGAAAATGCTGGAAGTGCCTCTTGGTAAAATGTACTATACAAGAAATATATACTGATAATATTTGAATTTGTCACCATCTGGACATTGTTTATGTTATGTGAATACAGTTTAATACTGTATTAAATGTTGTGATATTCAGTATCTGGCTTCTTTTATTTATGTGTTTATTTAATTATTTATTTATGTTATTACTGCAATGGACTTGCATTTATTTAGACATTTATATACCCTTTGTATAGTCATTTGAGCACCTTACCTTTGAAAAAGGGTACTACGACTTTAACTGTATTTCTCCCTTGGTATACTTTGCACCTTGCAACCATAAATATCTTTTACCCAGTAAAGAATTCAAGGTGCAGTTTTGTATCTTTTAAAGGTCCTCTACATGAAAACATACTTCTGTGCAAGTAGTGCTACAGTTAAGCACTTTTTTACGTGTACTATTTTCTAATAATTATTTAGTTAGTTACACAAATGGGGCTTCTTCCATTTTATTACTCAGATATTACAAAGGTCCTGGAATTCTGACCTCACACCAGTGGTCATATTGAACTGCCTTCAGTCATTATAATGCATGAAATTGTTGTTAATAACGTCTACCGTGACTAAACCCGAAAGCATGATGCTGCCACCATGCTTCACTGTGGGCATGATGCTCCTTTTGTGATTAACCAAAAAATAATAATAATAAAATTCAAATTTGGCCTCATAAGACCACCTTTTTATGCAAAGTAATATTTTAAAATAGTTGTGGTAGGTGGTATATATTTGACAGTCACATACACAAGATACAGTGTAACCCTGATGCAAAGATTACTGAACACTTTTAGTGAAATGTCGTGTGCTGTGCTAGTATAACCCATGTGTTGTTCTCTGATCATTACATTTCATATTATAACTCGCAAGTATATACCAAATTGTTTTTCTGTGTTTTGTGATTTGGTGTTTTTATTTATACTGTGACTGAACACACCAAGGTCAGAGCTGATAGCACTCCCAGACACAGGCTGCAGTAGGAAGTCTTTATAATGCCTCCATCCTTTCTTTCCTTTTCTATATAAACTGTTCTTTGATAAATTATTGAAAACTTACTGAAATTATGCCTCTGTCAGTAAGAAAAAGGCTGAAGACACTACAAGCACACATTAAAAAAATACACTCAAATTCTGAATCTCTGCTGACTCATCTTTGCTGAATGATAGCATCTCTGGGGCTTTCTGGACAGTTGTGCCATTATTTATGAATGAAAAGAGAAGTTGGCTTCGAATAAAGAAAGAATAATTGGAGTATACAGAACTGAGAAAGGGCACAATGGCTTAATGAACACATCCACCTCACAGAAAGAAGGCCCTGGGTTCAAATCCTGAGCTTGGTGCTTCTGTATGGATTTCTCCCCATCCTTGGAATGAATGAATGATAATTTCAGGAGTCTTCTCTTAAAGTTACTGCATCTGAGTTTTCACTGATTATACAAAAATATTAAAAACAAAAGCATCGGAAAAACAGTTACCTTTCCTCTTAATCCTCATTCACTCACTCACTCAGTTGCTGAACTGCTTAATCCTACTTGGGTCATGGGGAGGCTTCTGCCTAGCTCAGCAGACACCGGGCAAAGACAAGCCCTGAACAGCAACCCAGACTATTGCAAGGCAACACACATGACACACATTCATACTGACACCCAGATATGGCATAGCCAGTTAACCTAATGTGCTTGTCTTCACTCATTCATTCATTTCCTGAACCACTTAATCCTTATTAGGATTGTGGAGAGGCTGACACCCATTTTAGCTAACTCTTGGCGAGGGCGCGGTAGACCCTGGACAACTTACCAGGTGCTCGCAGGACCAACACTCACACAACCATTCATAGAGCCAATTTACATACTATGCATGTTTTTCGACTGTGGGAGGAAACCGGAGTATCTTAGTTAAAAAGGGTACACCTTAAAAACAACTTTTCCTTGTGTGACATGTTGGAAACTTTTTCCATGTTGAAGCAGAGACCAGGAGATGTTGGGATATCTTTCAAACAGAAGTTACTCTTTATTGAGAACTCGCTTTTTGTTGCTCTAATCATTCAACTCTGCCTTTAACTTAACACTTTAATTTATACTTAGCATGAGGAAGGATACATAGAGATTGAAGTAATCTAAACATGCAAATGCACTACAGGAGTAAACTGGTAATAGAATTTGCCTAACCCTGATCTCATCAGCATAACTGTCATTCAAATACATAGATGTTAATCCAATCAACCTCAGACCTTCCCATCATCTTAGAGACAAAGGCACAGACTTACCTTGATATTAACATTCACATTAAACTTGGCACAGATCATTTGGTCAGGAAGTACATAAAGACAATCCGGCTAGCATCCTGCTGAGAAAAGAAATGGGCGCTGTGCCACACAGATGTTTCACACCCTCTTGTCATCTTCACAAAGTCTTTTTCTGTTGTTCTGGTTGATGCTCATATTTGTCTCCAAGATATTGAGTTACTGGGGTGGTTGTGCTTCTGCCCATGGAGCCCTATACACTATGGCATGCCATGCCCTTTTGTCATATCATGCACCCTTCTGTAAATGTGTGAATATGTGGATATACAATGCTCCGTGACTTGCGTTCATCCGTTTTACATTTTTTTCTTAAAATTTACGTGGTTTTTTTTTTGTTTTTTTAAGTCAAATTTTGAATTTAGACGTACCTATGTAGTACGCTGATGTAATGACGTAATGACGCTGCGTCCATTGTTTACAAACGACAGACGGAACGTGCCCCTCCTTTTTCCCAGTTCAGTTATATATCATTTTATATATATGTATATATCTCAGTCACATAGCGTGTTACCCTTGTGTTAAGACATCGTCTCTGTGATCTTTGTGTTTACACTGTTTTGCGGACTTTTGTAACCCTAAGCAAATGTGGTGGGTCAGAAGCGTAAGCCTACAGTACTAGCGTGGGTGCAAGTCTCATTCACAGAGATGAATTAACTACCTGCTCGGATTGGCACAATCTACCATGCATACTCAGTTAAGCAAAGAGAGTTGTAAAATGAATGAAAACCCGAATCCAGAGAGAACTCTCCACTCTGCTGGTGATTCACATCAGTGCAGGCTAAGTTCTAAACGAGTTCAACGGCGCCCTTGCACACTTGAAGACCAGAAGTCCGTATAACCTACAGCAAGTACACTACTTTCACAAGTACACTATTTTCGGTTTTGAGCACCTCACATATTGTAAGCGTTGATTGGCTGTTTTAAGCTTCATGTAAAGTGACTCGGTATAAATAAGTGACTTATTTGAAATTAATGTTGATATTATTTGATATATTTGATATTATTTTACAATGTTATGTTTCTAATAATTGATTTAGGGGTGTTTTATGAGATACGGTAATGGTATTTATGGATGTATAGTACAGTATGAGCATCATACGTCACGTCATACGTCACTGTAACAACTTACGTTCACTTTCAACTTATGTTCGGCCAGCCGGAACCAATTAAAAATGTAAGTCGGGGAACATCTGTATAGGTGTATACTGGATATATGTATGTGTCCATACGTGTACATGTAGGTATATGTATACTAGTATATGTGTATGTAGGTATATGTGTAGTTCCTTTGTTGCCCTTTCTACAGTTTTTCTGCTAAATAGGCAACTACTAAACTCACTGCCTTTGGTGTGAGGCATGTAGAAGAAATATTGCTGATTTTCAACAAGAGTAGGCTGAAAAGCCGTCAGCGTGTTTCCACCCTACGATGGCCTGGCGAGCTGTCCACAGTGTACTCTGCCAGCCAGCCTCCCCGCGATCATAATTAGGATTAAGCGGTTACAGAAAATGAACTGATGAATGTCAAAGGTAGATGCATTTTAATCATAGGGTGCATTATGATGTAATGTTATACACATGCTCAAAACATGAGTATTCCACTTAAAAAGTAATATTGCAGTCCAGGCAGATCGTCAGATTGATGGTGATTTGATTAGTGTGTGACGGTCCTTGGGGTGGTATTGCACGTTTAACAGATTGTCAGTAAAAGCTGTTCTTAAGTGTTTGTTTTTGTGTCCTGTTTAATTGCAATTAGTTTTTTAAAACTATTATTTCTCTCTTCTTCCTGGGTTAAAATTTGAAGCAACTGTTAATACTTGTCGATGACTTCGATTCCTGACTGAAACGAGTACTCAAGTGAGAATCATTAAGTAGATTTTATAACTGTAATGTCAGTCATGGAAAACCGTCATCAAATCTTTTTTAAAAAGCCTTATTTCATATTTTTCTTTGGAGATAGATAGAAAGGATACAATCGCTGTATGAGGAGTTTATTTTGGGCCTGCCAACCAAAATAGGAATGGAAAAAAAAACAAGAAACAAAAGTGTCTAGCCTCTATCAAAGGAGTGACATCTATAGGAGACGTGTAGCACACCTAGCGCACTGAAAAACTGAACAAATCCAAGAATAAAACAGAAGAAGATTGAAAACTGGATGACAATGACTTAGTACAATGTTTCACAGATTGGCAGATGCAGGAAGTGGCCTTATCACTTCCTGAGTAATCAATCTCATGTGCACATTGAGAACCCTAGGAAATGCAATTCATCAGTGAATTAGAAGGGGACAGTGACATAACTTTTTAGCTCTATATTCCACTTGGAGGCATGTATGTTAGCATAATGTAAAATGGAGTTGTGTGGTTGCCATATTGATATTCCCTAATACCCATCAAGCTATGCCTGACATATGAAACAACAGCACCACATGACTTCTCTGACTAATTTGACATAAGCCTGATATCATAAACTACATTATAGGACACGAATAACAATTATTATGATCTAAGCAAAATTTTTTGAATAATGTATGTATTTATGTGTCAAGTCAGTGTCTCTCCCTCACGCTGTTCCAATGCAGCCGTGGGGTTTTTTTTTTTTGGGGGGGTGGTGTCACAAGCCAGTGTCACTCCCTCATGCCGGTCCCAAGCCCGGATAAATGCAGAAGGTTGCGTCGGGATGGGCATCCTGCGTAAAACAAATGCCAAATAAAATATGCGAGTCACAACAAAGAATTTCATACCGGATCGGTCGAGGCCCGGGTTAACAACGACTGCCATCAGAGCTGTTAACCAACAAGGTGCTGGTGGAAATTGGACTACTGTTGGTTGAAGAAGGAGAAGTGGGAGGCGTGTCCGTAGGCAGAGAGAGAAGAGGAAAGGCATGAGTCTAGGACTAAAAGTAAGGACTTTGAATGTTGGAGCTATGACAGGAAAAGGTAGAGAGCCGGCTGACATGATGCAGAGGAGGAAGGAATACTGTGTGTTCAGGAGACCAGGTGGAAAGGTAGCAAGGCTAGAAGCTTAGGAGCAGAGTTTAAGCTGTTTTTTCATGGTGTGGATGGGAAGAGAAATGGAGTAGGAGTCATCTTGAAGGAGGGGTTTGTCAGGAATGTTCTAGAAGTAAAAAGAGTATCAGACAGAGTGATGAGTCTCAAGTTAGAAATTGAAGGTGTGATGTTCAATGTGCTTATGCCCCACAGGCAGGATGTGAGCTAGAAGAGAAGGAGAGATTCTGGAGTGAATTAGATGAAGTGATGCAGAGTACCCCCAGAGGTAAAAGAATGGTCATTGGGGCAGACTTCAATGGACATGTTGGTGCAGGAAACAGAGGGGCTGAGGAAGTGATGGGCAGGTTTGGTATCCAGGACAGGAATGCATCAAAAAAATGAAAGTTCTAAATTTGATCTGTCTGATAATTAATTTTGTTCCACATGGTAGAAAAAGATTCCTGTTTAAAAATTTTCATAATTGAAGAATATTTAGAGATCCCCCGCAAAGCTAAATTTTCACCATTATGAGCCATTTTAATATAATGAATGGTTAAGTGATTACCTGACAATTATTCATATATTTTAGAACAGTGTATAGTATAGTAGAATTGTCATATTAATTAGTGTCCTCTGAATGCTTCCCTTTCAGGAGATATTAATGTAAATATAAATTTACATTATTTGCTATTGATTTAGGACCATTGCTTACCATGGATCAAGTATGAGACTCAGACAACCAACAGATAGATCTCCTATAAAAACTCGTCAGGCGACCACATAATTTGGACTTGGCCCTGCAATTTGTGAAGATGATGCAGTAATAACCAGATCTAGACTGCATACTTGTTTACAAGTACTGAGATGCATAATGTATCACTGCAATAAAGCTGCTCATGGTAAAAGACCGGGGTCTGTAGGAGCAACAAGTCGCTTTACGACAGCCAAGCTAGTTTTGCAGCAGGTGGCCACATTCTACACTAAGGCTAACATTCCAAATGTCACAGAACCCCGGGCATGTGAAAAAATTGTAAAGCTACTTGATGACAACAATAAGTTGCGTGTTATTAACAAGAGTCGCCATAACTCACCAGCTACTTTGCGTCGTCTTGAAGACATGGAACGCCTGCTAGCATCAACGTTTGTGATTTGGTCATCAAATGTAGAGAACCTGATGAAACTCCAAGAAGATTTAGCATTCCTGGAGTCAACGAAGGGTGACAGAGCAGCATCCTTTGGCTAATTTAACAAAAATATATTAATATTGGATATATTTACTCATTTTGAGCAGTTACTGACTTACTCTTTTTATTTATTATATAATCAGGAAAGAATTTTAACAGAATTACAGTCATTTTCGGTTAATTCTGGATTGTATTATTTCTGTAATTTATTTTTCTTTACTTAATATATTAATTTATTGATTAATATTGAACATATGTATTCATTTTTAACAGTTATTGACTTACTGTGCTTACTTATTATGTAAAGCAGTAGAGAAAAAAAACAGAATTATGACTGTTTTATCTTATTCGGTGGCTAATATGATAATCAAGGGCCCGGGGAACCTCTAAATCAACTTCAATTTACAAAGTATTTTATCAGAATAGTTTTTTACTATAATGGAACAAAACTGAAACATTGACAACTCAAAAATATAAAAGTTTTTTTTTCCATATCAATCTGATGCACCCTAAGGAACGCAGAAGGACAGATGTTGGTAGATTTTGCAAAAAGGATGGAAATGGCTGTGGTAAATACTTTATTCCAGAAGGGACAGGAGCATAGGGTGACTAGGGTGACAGGAAGTGCTTTCAGATGACTGGACAACTACAGATAATGTGATCAGGGAGACAGGTAGGAGAATACTTGGTGTTTCATCTGGAAGGAGAGTAGATAAGGAGACTTGGTGGTGGAATGAGGAAGTGCAGGAGTGTGTACAAAGGAAGAGATTAGCTCAGAAGAGGTGGGGCATAGAGAGGACCGAACAGAGTAAACAGGAGTACAGGGAGACACAGCGTAAGGCGAAGGTAGCGGTGTCAAAGGCCAAACAGAGGGCGTTTGATGACTTGTATGCTCGGTTGGACAGTAAAGAGGAAGAAAATGATTTATACAGGTTGGCACAGCAGAGAAATAGAGATGGGAAGGACGTGCTGGCAACTACAGAGGGATAAAGTTGATGAGCCATATGATGAAGTTATGGGAAAGAATAGTGGAAGCTAGACTAAGGGCAGAGGTCAGCATTTGTGAACAACACTTTGGTTTCATGCCAAGAAAGAGCACCACAGATGCAGTGTTTGCCTTGAGGATGTTAATGGAGAAGTACAGAGAAGGTCAGATGGAGCTGCATTGTGCCTTTGTGGATCTGGAGAAAGCATATGACAGGGTGCCGAGAGAGGAACTGTGGTATTGCATGAGAAAGTCTGGAGTGGCAGAGAAGTATGTTAGAGTGGTGCAGGACATGTATGAGAGATGTAAGACAGTGGTGAGGTGTGCTGTCGGTGTGACAGAAGAGTTCAAGGTAGAGGTAGGACTGCATCAAGGGTCATCTCTGAGCCCCTTCTTGTTTGCTATGGTGATGGACAGGCTGACAGACGAGGTTAGACAAGAATCTCCATGGACTATGATGTTTGCAGATGACATTGTGATCTGCAGTGAGAGCAGAGAACAAGTGGAGGAAAATCTAGAGAGGTGGAGGTATGCCCTGGAAAGGAGGGGGATGAAGGTTAGCCTCAGTAAGACAGAATACGTGTGTATGAATGCCAAGGACCCAACAGGAACGGTGTGGTTACAGGGAGCAGAAATAAGGAACGTGGAGGATTTTAAGTACTTAGGCTCAAGGAGGAGTTGAAACAGGCTTTGGGTAGTCAGGAAGTGCTTCCAGAGGACTGGACAACCACAGCCAATGTGATCAGGGAGACCGGTAGGAGAGTACTTGGTGTGTCCTCTGGAAGGAAAGTAGATAAGGAAACTTGGTGGTGGAATGAGGAAGTGCAGGAGTGTGTACAAAAGAAGAGGTGAGCCAAGAAGAAGTGGGACATTGACAGGACCGAAGAGAGTAAACAGGAGTACAGGGAGACACAGCGTAAGGCGAAGGTAGCAGTGTCAAAGGCCAAACAGAGGGCGTATGATGACTTGTATGATAGGTTGAACAGTAAGGAGGGAGAAAATGATCTATACAGGTTAGCACAGCAGAGAAATAGAGATGGGAAAGATATGCAGCAAGTTAGAGTGATAAAGGACAGAGAGGGAAATGTATTGACTGATGACAGAAGTGTGCTGGGAAGATGGAAAGAGTACTTTGAAGAGCTGATGAATGAAGAAAATGAGAGAGAAAAAAGAGTAGAAGGGGTGACCGTTGAGGAGCAGGAAGTAGCAAAGATTAGTAAGGGAGAAGTGAGGAGGGCATTGAAGAGGATGAAGAGTGGAAAGGCAGTTGGCCCTGATGACATACCAGTTGAGGTATGGAAGTGTCTAGGGGAGGTAGCAGTAGATTTTCTGACAATAATATTCAACAAGGTCTTAGAAAGTGAACAGATGCCAGAGGAATGGAGGAGAAGTGTACTTGTGCCCATTTTTAAGAACAAGGGAGATGTACAGAGTTGTGGCAACTACAGAGGGATAAAGTTGATGAGCCATACAATGAAGCTATGGGAAAGAATAGTGGAAGCAAGACTAAGGGCAGAGGTCAGCATTTGTGAACAACAGTTTGGTTTCATGCCCAGAAAGAGCACCACAGATGCAGTGTTTGCTTTGAGGATGTTAATAGAGAAGTACAAAGAAGGTCAGTGGGAGCTGCATTGTGCCTTTGTGGATCTGGAGAAAGCCTATGACAGGGTGCCGAGAGAAGAACTGTGGTATTGTATGAGGAAGTCTGGAGTGACAGAGAAGTATGTTAGAGTGGTGCAGGACATGTATGAGAGATGTAAGACAGTGGTGAGGTGTGCTGTTGGTGTGACAGAAGAGTTCAAGGTGGAGGTGGGACTGCATCAAGGGTCAGCTCTCAGCCCCTTCGTGTTTGCTATGGTGATGGACAGGCTAACAGACGAGGTTAGACAAGAATCTCCATGGACTATGATGTTTGCAGATGACATCGTGATCTGTAGTGAGAGCAGAGACCAAGTGGAGGAAAATCTAGAGAGGTGGAGGTATGCCCTGGAAAGGAAGGGATTGAAGGTTAGTCTTAGTAAGACAGAATACATGTGTGTGAACGACAAGGACCCAAGAGGAACTTTGAGGTTACAGGGGGCAGAGATAAAGAAGGTGGAGGATTTTAAGTACTTAGGCTCAACAATCCAGAGCAATGGAGAGTGGGGAAAAGAGGTGAAGAAGCGCGTGCAGGCAGGTTGGAATGGATGGAGAAAAGTGTCCGGTGTGATGTGTGATAGGAGAGTATCGGCAAGAATGAAGGGAAAAGTGTACAAGACGGTGGTGAGGCCAGCAATGTTGTATGGTTTAGAGACAGTGGCCCTGGGGAAGACAGGAGTCAGACTTGGAGGTAGCAGAGATGAAAATGTTGAGGTTCTCTTTGGGAGTAACGAGGATGGATAGGATCAGAAATGAGTACATCAGAGGGACAGCACATGTTAGATGTTTTGGAGACAAAGTCAGAGAGGCTAGATTGAGATGGTTTGGACATGTACAGAGGAGGGATAGTGAGTATATTGGTCGTAGGATGCTGAGGTTGGAACTACCAGGCAAAAGGCCCAGAGGAAGACCAAAGAGAAGATTTATGGATGCGGTGAAGGCGGACATGAAGGTCGTTGGAGTAAGAGTAGAAGATGCAGAGGACAGGGAGAGATGGAGGCAGATCATTTGCTGTGGCGACCCCTGAAGGGAACAGCCGAAAGGAAAAGAAGAAGAAGGAGGCTCAACAATCCAGAGCAGTGGAGAGTGTGGAAAAGAGGTGAAGAAGCGTGTGCAGGCAGGTTGGAATGGTTGGAGAAAAGTGTCCGGTGTGATGTGTGATAGAAAGGTATTGGCAAGAATGAAAGGAAAAGTGTACAAGACGGTGTTGAGGCCAGCGATGTTGTATGGTTTAGAAACAGTGGCACTGGGAAAAAGACAGGAGGCAGAGCTGGAGGTAGCAGAGATGAAGATGTTGAGGTTCTCTTCGGGAGTAATGAGGATGGATAGGGTCAGGAATGAACACATCAGAGGGACAGCACATGTAAGACGTTTTGGAGACAAAGTCAGAGAGACTAGATTGAGATGGTTTGCACATGTACAGAGGAGGGATAGTGAGTATATTGGTAGTAGGATGCTGAGGTTGGAACTAACAGGCAGAAGGCCTAGAGGAAGACCAAAGGGAAGATTTATGGATGTGGTGAAGGAGGACATGAAGGCAGTTGGTGTAAGAGAAGAAGATGCAGAAGATAGGGTGAGATGGAGGCAGATCATTTGCTGTGGCGATCCCTGAAGGGAACAGCCGAAAGGAAAAGAAGAGTATGTATCTATGTGTGTATCTTGCTGCAGAGAGAGCGCTAATAAAGTACAAATCATCCTCTACAACAGAACTGTCAGCAAGGAACACTACACAGAAACCTGCCAGACACTGTACAAATATTTTCCCCAAGAATTTCAGACTTGTGCTCAAACTGGCAATATTCATGGCATGTACCAAGGGATAAAGAATGACCTTTATTTATTCCCTAGTAAATCAGCTTCTCTTAAATCAAAATATGATCTAATCAAAGCTGGTGCAAAACAGATAGGAATGTGAGCTGAGCAATACCAAAATTTATATGCCACGCAAAATGTGGTCTCAACTCAAGCCCTTGATAGAATACCCAGCCACCCTAGAATGAATGAATTGCACTAACTATCCATAGTTGAGGAACTTAACAAAGCAATTAATTCACTTACAGGATGCAAAGTTTCTGGAAAGGATGGAATCCCATCAGAAATCCTACAGTACTATTGCCCTCTGTTACTGAATCACCTTCATAATCTACTTTGCCAGTGTTGGGAAGAGAGTGCAGTTCCTATAGATATAAGAGACGCTAACATTGTTACCCTTCATAAGAACAAGGGAGACAGGAGTGATTGCAATAACTACGGTGGTATATCTCTGTTGCACAAGGTAGGAAAAGCCTTTGCCTAAGTTGTTCTAAAAAAAGACTTCCATTGGTAGCAAAATGTGTATACTCTGAATCTCAATGTGATATTCATACCATGTCATCTATAAGAAAAAGGCAGGGAACAAAGGCAGTCTCTCTGTCATTTAATTGATCTGATAAAAGCTTCTGACTCAGCAGGAATAGTCTCTTCACACTACTGGAGAAGACTGGTCACCCACCAAACCTCCTATGCATGATCATCTCAGTTCTTGAAAATATGAAAGGCATATTAAATGAAAAAATGTTACCTCCTTTTCCAATCCAAAGTCAAGTGAAACAGGGTTGTCTTATTATATTATATACATTATATTATTTGGAATATTCTTTTCATTAGTAATCTCACTTGTCATAAATGAGCGCAACAATGAAATGTCCAGTTTCCTCCCATGGTCCAAAAACATGCACAGTAGGAAAATTGGCCATTCCAAATCTCTACTGTGTGTGTGGTGTGGTTGTGTGAGTGTTGGCCCTGCGATGGCCTGGCATGGTGTCCAGGATGTACCTCACCCTCACCCAGTCGGCTGAGATGGGCACCAGCCTCCCTGCGACCCCAATTAGAATTAGGCGGTTCAGAAAATGAATGAATGAAATACTAAAATTTAAGTTGGAAATGTAGGTCAGTGCTTCTGACAGTGTTTAGGCCAGCAGAGAAGGCTTTGCTAGCACTGACGGCCCACCAGTAGATGTAACAATAGAGCAACTGAAAGCACAAAAAATTCCAGACAACCATTGACAAAATCTGGAGTACTGTACATGAAAGTTCGTTTGTGCACACATGTCAAGACACACACACACACACACACACACACACACACACACACACACACACACACAAATCCCCTTGCATACATATCACAAAATAAAGAGGAAACTGGCCATTTTGGTTTAAAAGTGAAATATTTGGCCAATGTTCTGCCAATTTGCACACCATATATTTGACTAAACTCTTCCTCGAGGTTTTCTACCATAAACTTAAAACTTAGCCCACCTACCACGGGTTATCTAAAGCTGGATTTTCACCATGCATACAGAATTTGATAATGTCCCAAAAAAGAAAGTGAAAAAGAAGCCTATACAGTAATTAATCCACTTATAATCTAACCCATCACAAATGTCATGACTGACGAGGGTCTTGTACATAGTTTGGTGGTGTGTCACAGGTTCTCTGCATTGTTGTTTGCAGCTATATTTTTTACTGTTATCGTAAACATATGCAGAATCAAAATAAGACATAAAAAATATAGAAGAGATCCTAAGCCTACAAGCTTGGGTGATTTTGCCAGGAAACCTTTGTATTCTGCATAATGGAAAACACCGACTATTCAATAGTGAATGGTCACCTTTAATTCACACTTAACCTGTATTACTACCACAGCATTCTGCAGCAGTGTGCTGTCCCATTTGGTTTATACTTAGTAGTGCCAACATTCATTATTCAATAGGACAATGAAAAACAAAAAACATACCAACAAGGAAAGTGGGGAAAGAATGAGATGACATGCCCTCTCCAGACCTACCTGAAACCTGACTGAGAGGATTTGAGATGAGTTGGTCCACAGAGTAAAAGCAAACCAGTCAACATGTGCTCAGCCCATACAAAAACTGTTCCAGAGTGCGGGAAAATCATTCTAGGTAATGACCTCTTGAAGAATACCAAGCATTTTCATGGTGACTGGTTTCGAATCTAAATTATACAAGTAACATCCGACTTACGACCGGGATCAGTTCCGACCAACCGGTCGTAAGTCAGATAGGACGTAAGTCGAATGGCATTCAAAATGGCCGACGTGAGGGTTATAGGTAATACTGTATAGGATACACGATGTCAGTCTGTTGCATTTTTAAGAAACCTTTTCTATTGAATACTATTATATACCAAGCTTTGTACAGTTTATAAATTTTATACCTTTTAGTGTCATTTTTATCATTTTATATTTTAATAATATTTTAGTACTGTACAGTACAGTATTGTATTTCAGTATGTACAGTACTGTATACTGTACATACAGTTTATACCTGGATACACACACACACACATACACAGTATTAAATATAACCTCACTTACCATTTTTAAGGGTTTTAATTTGTAGTTTCCTTTTAATCTTTTTTCTTAACTTTTCAATTGTTATATGCACTGTGTATGCGTTTTTTAAAGATTTATTAAATATAACATTGCTTACCATTTTTATCTATCTTTCTCATCCATTTTTAATGTGAGATATAATTTATGGAAAAGTACTGTACTGTACGTATGTACATTTATCTTTGTTTGTAGCATTGTTTTCAGTTCTTTAGTTAATAAGATATGGTGGGTTAAAGAAAACACTTATAAAGAATACAGCATTCTTATTACCAACAAAAAATACGAGCTATGTGATGCAGTGCCAGACATTGAATAAAAAAAAAATAAGCATCTGCTGGCCATGGTCGTAAGTACGGGTGGACGTAAGTTGAGCAGGCCGTAAGTCGGATGTTACTTGTAGTGCTTTTGTTTACATTTTTTTGGTCAGTACATAATTCCATAGTTTATTTTATATCTCTGCAGAAAATAAAAAAATTAAGGAAAAAAATTACAATTAGAGCTTTTGACTGGTCACGAATAAACAGTCGCTCCTATGGCTGCCTGAGCTATAACCTGATTCTCATCTTGTTTTCTTTTTACAGAAGGAAATTTTCAGCAGCTAATCCACCATCTCGTGGCTCCACATATGCTTTATATTGTAACCAGATTTGATGGCTCAGCTCCTATGACCGAATGTGGATGCAGTCAGGCTGATTAGCTTTCGAGGTAAAACAAAATTGCCTCAGTTATTTATAAAAATAACAAATGTATTTATTACTCCCACTAAAGGCAAGCTGTAGCAATTATTAACTCATGAGACAATGAGTCCAATAATACATCACAGAACATTATGTACAAAAAATTATGCGATCTTTACTATGCCTGGAAATAATGTCATTGTGATAGTTATACATATTGTGTAGTTCAACTGCTGGATGTCCAAGTATTGGTCTGAAAAGAATTTGGCCATGATAGATAATTGGAGTACTTTGGGGGCTGAACCTGGCCTGATAGGGAGGGATGGTATCCATCCCACTCAGGAAGATGCTGCTCTTATTTCTTGTAGAATAGCTATCCAAAGCCAAGGCCAAAGAACAGACTAACATGTTAATCTGAAGGTCTGCAAGCTATAGAGTTGTCTGTCAAGGTCAAGTTTAATGAAATCGAGATCTCTTACATCTAACGCACTTTAATGATTTTTTAATACTATACTGTATTCATCCCGCAAGGAAATTATTGCCTCTGCATTTATCCCATCCAAAGAAAGCAAGCACACACACACACACACACACACACACTCACACACACACACACACGCTTGGAGCAGTCGGCTGTCGCACACTTTGGGATGCCTGCAGAGCAGTTGGAGGTTAGTTGCCTTGCACTTCAAACATGAATGTGGAGGACGGGACAATGCAGCTCACCTTAAGCCCACCACCACACCTTTCAGTCCAAACACCACTTCTTTAACCATTGGGCTATGGCTGTCCTGAAAGCATTACCGATCAAGAGTTTGGTGTAATGTGGTTCAAAGAAACATGGATAAAACCCGAGTATGCAGCATTAAATGAAACATAATTATCGGGACATAATTTTAATGCATTTGAAATTATATATACTAACATAACATAATTGCTGAAAAAAGAAGATAATTTAGTAATTAACCCAGTAAATAATATACCATTATAAGATCAGGAAAAAAGTGCTTTAGTCCCTTCAAGAGACAGAACTAATCTCAGCAATTTTCTCATCAAAACCAACAATCTGTGTGCTTGATGCAGTTATTTAAATACTGTAGATATCACCAGAAGTGTCCAGATTTATTAGATGGCCCTTAGCAGTGGTTATGTACCCAAATCCTTTAAGCTGGTAGTCGTCAAACCTCTGATTAAAAAACCTGAGCTTGACAGCTGTGCAACTATACACGAATATCAAACCTCCTTTTTATCTCCAAGATCCTACAAAAAGCTGTAGAATGGCAGTTATGTTCATATCTATGTAGGAATAACATCCATGAAATGTATCTGTCAGGATTTAGGCCTAATCATAGCACAGAGACAGCACTCATTAAAACCAAGGCTGTTTCCTCAATGCTTGTCCTACTTGAGCTTAGTGCATACGTTGACACTATTCATCATACGATTCTCCTTGACAGATTAGAAAATGTTGTTGGAGTTAAGAGAACGGCCCTCTCCTGGTTTAATCTTATTTGACTCACCATTGTCAATTTGTAGATGTAAATGTTGATTTCCCTGTACGTTCTAATGTTAAGTTTTATGTTCCACTAGTTTCTGTCTTGGGTTTGTTGCTTTTTTTCTCTACACGTTTCCTTTGGTTAATATTATTCATGCTCATGGTAATTACTTTCATTCTTCTTCTTTTATTATGCTGAAAATACAGTTATATATTTCAGTAAAGCCAGTTGAGAGACATCAGCTTAATAAAGATGAGAAATGTGTGAAGGACATCAGACACTGGATGCTTTCTCACTCCCTCTTATTAAACTCTGATTAGAAAGAAGTACTTGTATGCAGATCTCAGCAGCTAGAAATAAGATTTTTGAATACGTAGGAAGATTAGATGGTGTTTCAGGTTCATCATGTGTAGCAGTAAAGGACCTTGGAATAATTATTGAAACTGGCCTTTCATTTGAACCTCGTGTAGACAATATTACTTGGGTAGCCTTCATTCTAAGAGATATTACTAAAATAAGAAATATGACGTTACTGCATGAGTGGTTAGCTAATACCCCTCAAAGAAGAAAGGACCAAGTTTAATTCCCAGGCACTTCTGTCTGGGGGTTGCAAGTTCTTCTCTTGCTTGCGTGGGTTTCCTTTATGTAATCCGGTTTCCTTCCACACTTGAAAAACATTGACAGTAGGCTAATTGGCTGTTCCAAATATTCATTGCATGATGTGAAAAAACTTATTCATGCTTTTGTCACCTCAAAATTAGATTATTGAATGTTTTACCGTCTTAATGTTCTAACAGGTGCATAGACAAGCTCCAGTTAGTCCAGAATGCAGTGGGAGGAGTCCTCACTAGAAGCAGAGGATATCACCCCTATTAATATAGAATACTACTTTTAACCTATATAGCACTTAAAGATCTCACACCTCAGCATGGCCCTATAGATCAGAATGTGCGGGCTGCTATGTTATCACTGGAATAATGAAGCCCCAAAGTAATGGAACAGCCTTCCAGTTAATGCTTGGGACTCAGACACAGACTCTGCTTTTAAGACAAGGCTGAAAACTTGTTTAGCAACTTTTGTTAATAGATTTTTATTAATAAAGGAGCCGATATGGTGATTCTCAGGCATAGAGAGTTCTGTTAAACTGCAATTGCATGCTGTCACTCCCTCACATGCTCACCCAGGTCCATCTTCCCTTGACGTTTTACTGCTGCTAATATAAACTGCTCATAAATTGTTTAAAGAATAGAACTATATTACAGCTAGATAACTAGCTCTACTTAAACTATACTGTACTAAAGTATAGTGAAGTGTCTGCTACATGGTTTGTATTTTTGCATGGTTTCACCCAAATGAGGTCGAGTTTCCCTTTAGTCTGGTTCCTCTTAAGGTTTCTTCATGTTGTCTGAAAGAGTTTTTCCTTCCCACTGTCTTGACAGTCTTGCTCACTGGGGATGGGTAGGATGTATACTATATATAAAGGCTTAAAATCGGGGCAGTGGTGGCCCAGTGGTAGATTGCTGGTCTGAAGGTTAAGCCCACTGTCACCAGGTTGTTACTGCTGTCCCCCAGTGCAGCTAAACGAGTTATGTGTGGTGAGAGGCATGTAAAAGAACCATTGCTGATTTTTGTAAAACAAGTAGGCTGCATTGCCTTAAGCGTGTTTCTGTCCTGCGATGGACTGGCGAGCTGTCTAAGGTGTACAGGGTGCCAGTCTCCCCACAACACTAATTATTATTAATCAGTTCAGAAAATTAATGTTTATCATTTTATCATAATGATTATACCGTTAAATTATTGACTAAATTAGTTCTACTGTGTAAAAGGTGCTTGGCAGCAATGCCAGTTGTACAAAGTGCTATACAAATAAAACGGAATTGAATTGAAAATTGTACAAACCAATTTATTTCTTTGACTGTTTACAAGAATTGCACAGAAACTATGAAGAAACAGTAAAAACAAATAAAAACATACTATCAAACCATGCAAACAAACACCTTTTAATCCTCAACCTATGATATTGGATATGATCTCAGAGCTTGTGAGGCTCCAGCTAAGCTGCCCATTATGGGCTAGCACCCAACATCACCACACACTGAGATCATTCAATCTCAAAACGTTTCCCTGAGCACGTCCAATGATTCTCAATTTGTGTGTGTGTATACTACCTATAAAACTGCACTGCCTTCAACTAATGCATTGCTGAAATTAGTTCTCACATCAAACCGTGACTTCATGTCATTTATTACTATTTACTACTCAGTGCAATATGGTTATGCTGTAGAAACATTCCATTTTTTTGAAGATATTTTTTCTTCACAAAATTTCTTAACAGTCATATGTTCAGAATTACAGATTTAAGCCTATAAATGGGAAATAATGGAGGGTATTTAGAATGAGACAGATCCTTTCAACTAAACCTAACTTTAAAGCTTGTAAAATGTATTATTATTGTAAATGCTATATGTACAAATATCTCTAGTGCACTAACAACCTGTTTTAACGTTGTGTCACTGGTTTCCATTGTTGAGAAACTGCTGTACTCTGAAGTCACCCTGGGCCATAGGAAATAGCATCATACTGCTTCAGTATGTTGAGTGCATTCGAATCTGTTCTCAAAGGTCTTTCTTATTTTCAGTGTTGCTCCAACTCTAGGATAAAAATCAGAAGAAATCTGGGTTTGAATAAAATAATGTACTGGATCTTTTTACAGTCACATCATCTACAGTGTGCTATGTAGATTCCAATAAATTAATTCTTTTCTAATACTATAGCAAATAGAAATGGTCAACCCTGCACAGGGTGGAAATACTTACCTGTAACTTCGTTTGGTTCTGAAGTAACTGATCATAGTCTTTGGACAGGTTCTCAGTTTGGTTTTTGATGGTGTCTGCTTCTGACTTGGACTTGCTCAGAGCTGGAACATCAACAGCAGTTACTTACAACCACCTTCAAACTTAGGATTAAAAGTATAATGGGCTGTTTAAAGACTACTTTCACAATACATTACCCTTCCTAATCCTATATTACAGTGAGTGATCACAAGATATTCTATTATAGCTATTGTGTTTTTTATGGGAATCAGAATTTGCAGTAATATTTGCTGTGACCATTGTGTGAACGACAAGGACCCAAGAGGAACGGTGAGGCTACAGGGAGCAAAGATAAAGAAAGTGGAGGACTTTAAGTACTTAGGCTCAACAATCCAGAGCAATGGAGAGTGTGGAAAAGAGATGGAGAATGTGGAAAAGAGGTGAAGAAGCATGTGCAGGCAGGTTGGAATGGTTGGAGAAAAGTATCCGTTGTGATGTGTGATAGGAAGGTATCAGGAAGAATGAAAGGGAAAGTGTACAAGATGATGTTGAGGCCAGCGATGTTGTATGGTTTAGAAACAGTGGCCCTGGGGAAAAGACAGGAGGCAGAACTGGAGGTAGCAGAGATAAAAATATTGAGGTTATATTTGGGAGCAACGAGGATGGATAGGATCAGGAATGAGTATATCAGAGGGACAGCACATGTCAGTGGTTTTGGAGATAAAGTCAGAGAGGCTAGATTGAGATGGTTTGAACATGTACAGAGGGATAGTGAGTATATTGGTAGGAGGGTGCTGAGGTTGGATCTACCAGGCAGAAGGCCTAGATAGTTGGAGTAAGAGTAGAAGATGCAGAGGATAGGGTGAGATGGAAGCAGGTCATTGGCTGTAGCGACCCTTGAAGGGAATAGCCAAAAGGAAAAGAAGATTTGCTGTGACCATTGAATAAGTCCATGGAACTTCACTGAAATGTGATCCATTATGAAATTAAGACTTTCGCAGCATTTTTTCCTGAGAAATTAGAACATTTTTGGAGACCTCTTCTACATCCACTTTAAGCATGTTATCTCTACACATGATACATTTTTAGTATAATAGAGACATTGTGTTTTGAAGTAACAATGACCGAGGCTCCAGACAGCCCTGATATGGCATATACTCCTAAAAGTTTGCCAGTGGAATTACCAGAGATCTCAGACACCCTGAACACCCCCTTCCCACCATCTCCTCTCCGGCAAAAGGTACGGGAAACTACAAACAAAATCTAACAGGCACAAGAACAGCTTTTGCCTGCAAGCTGTGAAATGTGTCAACAACCCCCCCCCCACACCATCATACACACTAACTGAGCAACTATGATTCAGACCGTCTTCCTGTCTTCTTTCCCTTTCAACTTTTTTCCTTTTTTCTCAGGGGTCGCCACAGTGAATCATCTGATTCACATGTTTGATATGGCATAGGTTTTACGGATGCCCTTCCTGACACAACCCTTTTAGCAATGGACAGAAACACACTGACAGCTATGCTGCCTACTCTTGACGAAAGTCAGCAATGGTTCTTTTCCATGCCTTTCATCATAGACAGTGAGAGACATGGCCCGCCTTTGTCCACCAGGCCACCGCTGTCCCATTCAGACCATCTCCCTGTACAATACATTATTCATGTTCAAGTGCAAAACTCATGTTTAGACCTGGTCTTGAATGTCATAACATTTTAGCACGATGCACCTCTTGATTAAAAAACTCTATTTCTTTCCCTGTGTATATCATGCACCTTTTACGTACATCATACACACTTCTGTGTATGTGTGAACAAGTGAACAGATAAATACGTCTATAAATGTGTGGATATGTGGATAGATGTACAGGTGTATATAAGATACAGTCGGCCCCCTTCTTATGAAAACCTCGAATATGAAAAATCCAGTACAGTAGGCCCTTGACTATTCGCGGTTTTGCACTCACGGTTTGAGTATTCACGGACTGCCAAGCAACTGACACGTCACTGAAATTCAGCCAATGGCTGTCCATCTTCCTGCTGATTGGTTGAGATGATGTAACACCCCTTTTTTCTCATTCGCGTTTTTTTTTCTCGTGTGCTTTAATTGCCAGTGAAGCTGTATGATTCCACTCGAACGCTGTGCGTCTTCTCTGGCTAAGCGCTAGAAAAGGTAATGACGTTGGATGTCTCTTCTGAAGAAATAAGACTTTCTCCTGAAGAAACGACAGTTTCCTCTGAAGTGCCTGAAGTCGGTGTTATCATACGTAATCATCTGAAAGCACTCTAGTATTAAAGTGTTTTTCAATCATTATTCCAGTCCAGTACCTAAGTTAATGTTTAGAATGTTTGTGTGTGTGATTTTATGTACTGTAGTATAGCATGTTTATCGTTTTGTTTATCCAATTTATTACATTTCATGTTCTTTTATGTTCTTTTTGTTATGGTCTGTGTATTGGGGGAACTTTCATTTTGATGGCTGTGTTCTCTAACTAACTGTCTGCTCCGGCTGAGGAGCGTGGCTGAGCTGCTCTGTGCCTCACACCTGAATTCACTATTCTCATTTACTCTCAATAAACATAAGCATGCTTACTTCTGCACCAGAGAGAATTAACTCAGATGTTTGTTGCAGGTGACAAACGGAGCTTGTGAGACGAAGCGCGGCTTATCCAGACTTCTGATCTTTTAAGTGCGCAAGATCAAGCTCCGTGTGTCACCTGCAACAAACGCCTCACATTCAAAGGTGAAAGACTTAAGAAGCACGCTTTAATTGAGGGGAGTGTGCGGTTTGTGTTTATAGGGAGTAAATGAGATTACTTAATTCAAGTTCAGGCACTTCAGAGGAAACTGTTGTTTGTTCAGGAGAAAGTATTATTTCTTCAGAAGAGATGGCGCTTAGCCGGCGTTTGAGTGGCATCATAGAGCTTAACTGGATAATACATAAAAAAATGTGTGTGTATATATATACATATATATATATATATATATATATATATATATATATATATATATATATATATATAGAGAGAGAGAGAGAGAGAGAGAGATAAAGTATGCTGCATAATGTTTATATATGTTATTAATAAATATGTCTGTCTTCCTTTCGGCTTTTTCCCTTTTTTACTCAGGAGTCGCCACAGCGAATTATCTGATTCGCACGTTTGATTTGTCAGAGGTTTTTACGTCGGATGCCCTTCCTGTCACAACCCTTTTTAGCAAGGGACAGAAACACGCTGACGGCTTTGCAGCCTACTCTTTACGAAAGTCAGCAATGGTTCTTTTACATGCCTCTCACCATAGACAGTGAGAGACATGGCCCGCCTTTGATAACCCAGTTAGCCGCACTGGGGGTTGGGGGGGCAAGTGACAACCTTGTGGAGAGTGGGACTCGAACCCCCAACCTTTGGATCAGCGATCCAGCACCCTATACCACTAGACCATCACTGCCCCTTATTTTATTAAAGGGGCATTTTATATATTTTATTAATAAATATATCAGTACAAAAATAAAAGGTTTTTCATAATCATTACTATATTTTACCACATTAATATTGTATTAATGAGTAAGACTGTCTATAGAATGCGTTTAAGAAGCATATTTTAGCGCATTTAAGAAATACATAGTATTTTACTTCTGGTTGAGCATTCGCGCATGTTTTTTGATACATGTTATTTTACTTCCGGGTACAGAACTCGCGGATTATCTTCATTCGCGGGAAGGGCTGGAAGCAAACCCCCTCAAATATTGAGGGCCTACTGTATACGAAAAACATTTTCCTAAATTTTTGTCCTCTGTTTACGAAACAACTTCTTACGAAAAGGCACCATTCAAACATTCAAACAATGCGCGAGTTGCTCTCTCACTGGCTGTCTCTCAACATCCTGACCCGCTGGTCTCCTATTGGCCAGGAGGGAGCTGAATCTCCATAGTACTGTACCTATAATGCTTGTTTGTCACACGAGTAAAGGAGAGATGTACTGTTGGTTCGTGAGTTTTTTGAAAGTGCTCATTGCAGCTTATTTTTCATTTAAGTTGTTTAATTCAGTAAATGTTTAATAAATGTGGCGCGCTCTGCCGAATGTGGGCAAAACGCGGCTCATCCGGACCGCCGATCCCTCAAACAAACAGGTGAATGTTGCGTACTAAACAGTTTTCAAAGCACACTTACATGCTTGACAGATCAGAGGTCTGGATGAGCCGTGCCCCGTCTCAAAAGCTCCGGCGTCTTTGGTGGAGTGTGGCAGGCTCTGCTGAAAGTGGGCAACGTCACAACCGACAACGGAGCCCCCGAGATGGGGCACGGCTCATCTAGACCTCCAATCCCTCAAGCAAATGAGTGAATGTTGAGTACTAAGCAAGTCTTCAAAGCGCACTTGCCGACTTGACAGATCGGAGGTCCAGACAAGCTGCGTTCTGCTCCAAAAGCTCCAGTGTCGGCCACGACGCTGCCCGCACTTGGCGGTGTGCGTGACAAATATATAATAATGTTTAATATTGTTTGGTTAATAATAAATGTTCAATAATGGTTTAATTAATAAATATGTTTATAAAATGGTTTAATATGTTAATAAAATGTTTAAATAGTTTAATAAATAATTTTTTACTTTGAACACATTTCATACAAAATTGGTGTACTTTTATCATTTTTAAAGGGTTTATGGGGTAGTCTTGGGAGCCTTGGAACGAATCATGCGTTTTACATGTAAAATGCGCCTCTACTTACGAAAACTCCAGGTTCCGAAAAAGGCTCTGGAACGGATTCATTTTGTAAGAAGGGGGCCAAGTGTATTTGTATGTATACGTGTCTGAGTGTACATGTAGGTATGTGTATACAAGGATCCCTCACTTTCCGTGGTTAATTGGGACCGAGATCCCCACGTGACCACCGAATTACGCGAAGTACAATCACTCCCCCCCCGACTGACGTATACGAATCCCCCCGGGTTACGAAGATCATTTTCCGAAGTTTTCGTCCCAGGGATATGAAAACAACCCCCTCTTACGAAAACAAATTCAAAATTCAAATGCACCAATCAAAATTTCACATGATGCGCAAGTTGCTCTCTCATTGGCTGTCTCTCAACAACCCGCCCCGCTGGCCTCCCAGAGAGAGACAGAAGGAAGCTTAACTCTTTAGTTTAGTTTTTTAAGTTGTTTAATAAATGTGGGCGCATTTGAGCTCATCTGGAATTCCGATCCCTCAAGGAATCAAGTTAAAGTTGAGTTTGGAGCTCCCTGTCAAGCAGGGAATGCGCTTTGAATTCCACGTCTTGTGGCCGTGGCCCGCAGCGAGGGAGAGGGAGAGAGAGGTGAGTGTGCGTGTGTTAATAAAAAAAATGTTTAATAATGTTTTAATTAATAATTTTCTTTTAACACATTTCATAGAAAATTGGTGTATTTTTATCATTTTTAAAGGGTTTATGGGGTTTATCCAGTCCAAAGACTGGAGCCTTGGAACGATTTAGGGTTTTAACATGTAAAATGCGACTCCTATTGACGAAATCCCTGCGTTACGAAAAAGGCTCCGGAATAGATTAATTTCGTAGCTAGGGAGCCGACTGTACATGCATGTGTAGATCATCTTCTTTTCCTTTCGGCTTTTCCCTTCAGGGGTCGCCACAGCAAATCATCTGCCTCCATCTCACCCTATCCTTTGCATCTTCTCTTACACCAACGACCTTCATGTCCTCCTTCACCACATCCATGAATCGTCTCTTTGGTCTTCCTCTAGGCCTTCTGCTTGGTAGTTCCAACCTCAGCATCCTACTACCAATATACTCACTATCCCTCCTCTGTACATGTTCAAACCATCTCAATCTAGCCTCTCTGACTTTGTCTCCAGAATGTCTTACATGTGCTGTCCCTCTGATATGCTCATTCCTGATCCTACCCATCCTCGTTACTCCCAAAGAGAACCTCAACATTTTCATCTCTGCTACCTCCAGCTCTGCCTCCTGTCTTTTCCCCGGGGCCACTGTTTCTAAACCATACAACATTGTTGGCCCCAACACCGTCTTGTACACTTTTGCTTTCATTCTTGCCAATACCCTCCTATCACACATCACACCAGACACTTTTCTCCAACCATTCCAGCCTGCCTGCACATGCTTCTTCACCTCTTTTCCACACTCTCCATTGCTCTGGATTGTTGAGCCTAAGTACTTAAAATCCTCCACCTTCCTTATCTCTGCTCCCTGTAACCTCACCGTTCCTGTTGGGTCCTTGTCATTCATGCACATGTATTCTGTCTTACTGAGGCTAACCTTAATTCCCCTCCTTTCCAGGGCATACCTCCACCTCTCTAGATTTTCCTCCACTTGTTCTCTGCTCTCACTACAGATCACAATGTCATCTGTAAACATCATAGTCCATGGGGAATCTTGTCTAACCTCATCTGTCAGCCTGTCCATCAGCATAGCAAACAAGAAGGGGTTCAGAGCTGACCCTTGATGCAGTCCCACCTCCACCTTGAACTCTTGTGTCACACCGACAGCACACCTCACCACTGTCTTATACATGTCCTGCACCACTCTATCATACTTCTCTGTCACTCCAGACTTCCGTAGGCAATACCACAGTTCCTCTCTCGACACCCTGTCATATGCTTTCTCCAGATCCACAAAGGCACAATGCAGCTCCGTCTGACCTTCTCTGTACTTCTCCATTAACATCCTCAAGGCAAACACTGCATCTGTGGTGCTCTTTCTTGGCATAAAACCAAACTGTTGTTCACAAATGCTGATCTCTGCCCTTAGTCTAGCTTCCACTATTCTTTCCCATAACTTCATCATATGACTCATCAACTTTATCCCTCTGTAGTTGCCACAACTCTGCTCGTCTCCCTTGTTCTTAAAAATTGGCAACATCACACTTCACCATTCCTCTGGCATCCTCTCATTCTCTAAGACCTTGTTGAATGTTCTTGTCAGAAAATCTACTGCTACCTCTCCTAGACACTTCCATACCTCCACCAGTATGTCATCAGGACCAACTGCCTTTCCATTCTTCATCCTCTTCAATGCCCTCCTCACTTCACCCTTACTAATCTTTGCTACTTCCTGGTCCTCAACGGTCACCTCTTCTACTCTTTTTTTCTCTCTCATTTTCCTCATTCATCAGCTCTTCAAAGTACTCTTTCCATCTTCCCAGCACACTTCTGTCATCACTCAATACATTTCCCACTCTGTCCTTTATCAGTCTAACTTGCTGCACGTCCTTCCCATCTCTATTTCTCTGCTATGCCAACCTGTATAAATCATTTTCTTTCTCCTTACCATCCAACCTAGCATACAAGTCATCACACGCTCTCTGTTTGGCCTTTGACACCGCTACCTTCGCATTACGCTGTGCCTCCCTGTACTCCTGTTTGCTCTATTCAGTTCTCTCAATGTCCCACTTCTTCTTAGCTAACCTCTTCCTTTGTACACACTCCTGCACTTCCTCATTCCACCACCAAGTTTCCTTATCTACTTTCCTTCCAGAGGACACACCAAGTATTCTCCTACCTGTCTCCCTGATCACATTAGCTGTAGTTGTCCAGTCATCTGCAAGCACTTCCTGACCACCAAAAGCCTGTTTCAACTCCTCCTTGAAGACAACCCGACACTCTTCCTTTTTCAGCTTCCACCACTTCGTCTTCTGCTCTGCCTTTGCCCTCTTCACCTTCCTCACCATCAGCATCATCCTGCACACCACCATCCTATGCTGTTTGGCAACACTCTCACCCACTACTACTTTGCAGTCACTGACTTCCTTCAAATTACATCGCCTACACAGGATGTAGTCTACCTGTGTGCTCCTACCTCCTTTTATAAGTCACCCTATGCTCCTGTCTCTTCTGGAAGAAAGTATTCACCACATTTGAAGTTCATTTTCTGAACCGCTTAATCCTAATTATGGTCGTGGGGATGGGGCACCCATCTCAGCCGACTCTGGGAAAGGGAAGGGTACACCCTGGACAGCTCACCAGGCCATCGAAGGGCCAACACTAACAAAACGGTTCAGATTCACATTCATACCTAGGGATGATTTGGAACAGCCAATTAACTTACTGTGCCCAGGGGCAGTGGTGGTCTAGTGGTTGCCACTGCCCCCCCCCAGTGCAACTAACTAGGTCATCAAAGGCCGGCCATGTCTCTCACTGTCTATGGTGTGAGGCATGTAAAAGAACCATTGCTGACTTTCGTAAAAAGAGTAGGCTGCAAAGTCGTCAGCGTGTTTCTGTCCCTTGTTAAAAGGGTTGTGTCAGGAAGGGCATCCAACGTAAAAACCTATGCCAAATCAAATGTGCGAATCAGATGATTCGCTGTGGCAACCCCTGAGAAAGGGAAAAGCTGAAAGGATAGAAGAAGAAGAATTAACTTTGCTGTGCCTGTTTTTGGATTGTGCAAGGAAACTGGAGTACCCACAGGAAACCCACGCAAGCACGGGGAGAACAAGCAAACTTCACACAGAAGTGCCCAGGCTGGGAACCCAGGACATTCTTGCTGTGAGGTGGACGTGCTAACCACTACGCCACCGTGCCGCGTCCAAATAGGTACCCTGTTTCAACAGCATTCAAGGTTTCCTTACTGTGGAAGCTGCTAAAGATCACAATGCACAGTGCAGCTAGCAAGCAGCCAAATTAGCAAGCGGCTAAAGTGAATGGCCATAAGCAATTTAATGTCGGTATGGCAACCAATCAGATTGTCTTTGCCTTTAATTAATATTGATAGATGTTATTTGTATATTTGTATTGTATAAATGTATATTTTTCCCTTTTATTAATAAGGGAATAATAATTATATATATATTTTATAATAATATAAAATAAAAATAATAATTTAATATAAAATGCAAACTCTACAAAATAGTGTTTACGTTTGA
Source organism: Plotosus lineatus (assembly GCA_024760905.1). NCBI lineage: Eukaryota > Metazoa > Chordata > Actinopteri > Siluriformes > Plotosidae > Plotosus > Plotosus lineatus. The sequence continues at coordinate 24,859,419 of CM045730.1, forward strand.
TGACAGTTTAGCACTGAGCATTACTCAGTAAATTAATTAATTTACTTTTATATTTCAAAGTAAATTGTCACAATTGCCACTGTCACGAATTCAGGACTACTTACTTGGTGACATCTGACTAAAATCTAAACAGTTACAAATTAGACTTACCCTCAACAGATGTTTTCAGCTCCTGTGAGAGCTCACGCACCTCATTCTTGAGGTGTTCATTTTCACGTGCTCTCTCGTTATCTCCTGTGGAATCTTTCAAAGCCTAGAGCATTGGGGAAAAACACATACTTTCTTCATGAGCATTAATTAACTCCGTGATCATGGAGTATACCTCACTACATTGTCAAAGAGTCTGCTTAAAAAGAATGGCATGTCTAAAGTCTATTGACACTCCTTTGATTTTGACCTTTCAAGGTCAAAAGAGCACTCTCTCATTAGAAATTCAGAAATTCATCATATTGTAACCTATTGGCGAGACATAGTAGTAGCATGTACAGGGGGTGGACAAAAGAATGGAAACACCTAACATTACCTAACATAAAGATCAATAAAGGTCAAAGATTTACACTGGACTTACAACAGACCCTACATAATATGTTTTGAGGTTACGATGCTCGTGCTATAAGTCATGAAGAATTACTGTTTTGACTTTGCTTGTTCGTGTCATAAATTAAAAACTGGTTCATCCACATAGCAAAAGAATTCATCAGGTACCCAACAAATAAACCGGTCTCTCCATCCATTGCAATGGCTCTTCCAGTATGCAAGTCAACCACACTAGTCAAAGTAAGGAATGGTTCAAATTTTTTTGTTTATTTAATTGTCTTATTTTCCATTTTCCATTCATATTATTATTTTATTTATTTTACTGATAGTTATGCTATAATTGCGATATAAATGTGTTTTATATTCTAGATTATGACTTTGTAACTGCATTAGCAAAGTTAAGTTGTATGATCAGACTTAGACGAAGAAACTGAAGCTTGTCGTAGGTGGAGAACACACTGTACAGTTTCCGATCTGTCCCGCATGTCATCAATAGGTCTATGCCATTTTGTCATTTAAACTATTTCAATGTTAAAATGGGCGGCATGGTTGCATTGTGGTTAGCACGTCCGCCTCACAGCAAGAAGGTCCCGGAGTTCAATTCCCAGTTTCTGTGGGAGTTTGCATGTTCTCTCCATGCTTGCATGGGTTTTCTGCGGGTAATCCGGTTTCCTCCCACAGCCCAAAAACATGCACAGTACTGTTCCAAATCATACGCAGGTATGAATATGACTGGTTGTGTGAGTGTTGGCGCTGCGATGGCCTGGCGAGCTGTCCAGGGTGTACCCTGCCCAAGATCTTAGGGCAGGCCCTAAAATCTGTCCATGCTGGAGTATCAGCTTCAATACCATTTTATTTCTGTTTGAACAATGGATACTGCAACCAAGCAACTCACACGCGTTTAATAATTTCAACCCTGTTCCTCTATAGCAAAACATGATTCATTTAAACCTGATATCTAGCATTAGTTAAAGCACGCACAAAGAATGGTCCCATAGTTAAATTAAAAAAGGATGGGAAACCTGCTTGAGCTGTTGGATTTCCTTCATATATTTCTTGGCAGCTTGATTAGCGTCCTCTATCTGTACATGAAGAGCCTCACTGGTGTTTTCAGAAGCTGCAAGTTGGTTGATTAACATGATGACTCGCCGCATGACCCTGCCAGTTAACACAAAATTTAAAACAGCTTTCAGACATTTAGTGAAAGTCCAAAAAAAGGTTGTTTTATGTTGGTAAATGTTTAAAGGATATTACAGCCACAGGAGGAGGGCAAAGCCAGAGATGTACAGGTTCCTCTGGGATCTAAACAGCTTCATATGCACATGATCAAACGTATTTCCATACACCTTTGAGTCTTTATTGATCTGCGTTGCTGAGTACTTCCTTACCTCCCTTACAGCATCTACCAGTAAAATACAGAAGCCTTGGTTAGACTTAACACCTGAATATACACCAAAGAATCAAACCTTTTGCAGATTCCTTCCTAGATCATTATAAAAGCAGTGAATACAACATTAAAACTGTGTTTCTCTATTAAAATCCTTGTATGCACCATTAGAACACAAAGGAGCATGAATAACATACCCAGAAAGAGAACAATGAGGATAATTATCATTGCTAGAAATCCTCTTTTGAACAGCCATGTAACATGGTTCCATATGTTCAGATTGAAAATGATCTTCCATCTGTAAAAGGAAAAAAAAATGTAGAGTATTAGTGTGTATAAAATGGTTCCACTCTTTATTCTGGATAATGTAGACATAAGGTAACTTGCTCTTCTATCTATCAGGTGCCCGAGTCGTAGGACGACCATTGGTGACCTGCCATGAAGGATAACGCCCTGGTTATCATCTTCATGGAGGTTTTCTTGGCAGGATTAGTGCAGTGGTTTGCCATTGCCTTCTGCACGATGTGAACCTACGGGCAATTTAGAATGGCCATGTCTTTGGATTGTGGGAGGAAACCGGAGCACCAGGAGCAGACGGGGAGCATGGGGAGAACATGCTAACTCCACACAGAAACGCCCAGGCCGGGAATCAAACCCAGGCCTTCTTGCTGTGAGGCGGACGTGCTAATCACTAAGCCACCGTGCCGCCCTTGCTCTTCTGGTAGTGATTAATCATGAGTAAAGGGAATGTCTTTCAGTGAGTCAAAGAAATGATCAGTAAAACAGTTTAAAAATAGTTTCATTCATTGATTTAAAAAAAAAAAAAAGTAAAAAAAAAATCTACTATATCAATTGAACAAAATAGATGATACTGTAGGGGCAGTGGTGGTCTAGTGGTATAGGTCGCTGGATCGCTGATCCAAATGTTGGGGGTTCGAGTCCCACTCTCCACAAGGTTGTCACTGTCCCCCCCCAGTGCAGCTAACTGGGTAATCAAAGGCAGGCCATGGTGAGAGGCATGTAAAAGAACCATAGCTGACTTTCGTAAAGAGTAGGCTGCAAAGTCGTCAGCGTGTTTCTGTCCCTTACTAAAAAGGGTTGTGACAGGAAGGGCATCCGACGTAAAAACCTCTGCCAAATCAAACGTGCGAATCAGATGATTCGCTGTGGCGACTACCGAGTAAAAGGGAAAAAGCCGAAAGATAGACAGATGATACTCTAATTTACTTAAATAATGCAAAATATACTCACATGAAATACAATAAAAATCACAAAATAAGACTTACTGGAAAGATATCAAGTATAACTTATTATCTGTGGCATATACCTCCTCAACATGTTCCACCAATGTTATACTGTGATTGTGATCACTATGTTGACAGATAGGTAGATGGATGGAAGGACAGATACATCAATGAATGAAAGGTGAATGGATGCATTCATGGCTGGAAGGATGGAGAATGATGAAAGGATGGATCTGTGCAAGAGATTCTACATTCACCGAGCAGATCGGTGGTGTAAAATAGCCACAGCAGCTGCTGTTGTGCAAACATTCGTAAGTACTTCATTTCTTTAGATAACACACAGTTATACCAAATAATTTCCATCTGTAGTAGTATAAACTAGAGCTGTACAGAAAATCGATAAAAATCAATTGTTAAATGTGTTGGCAACAAATCTTATTGTCGAATAGTCTCGCGATTATTGCGTAAGTCAGCCACTACAAACGAGTGTTACTCAGTACAGAGTTGAACAAACATGTCATATGTGCGCCTCACATTTTTTCATCTTCATAAACATTACAAAACATGGCTCAGACGACTAATAGTGGCACTGGGATGAAAAAGTGTTTGACCAAAATCTTCAAAGGTTAGGGAGCATTACAATCTACACAGTCCCCAAAAAATGGGGCTTGACACGGGAGCACTACAGTGACGCAGGAGTATCTTAAAAGAAAACGTAGGCATTATTATTGATGAGGAAGCCAGCCCATCAGCAGGGTAAGTGACTACAGAATCCTGTTTCTAAGGGGCAATACAGGGATTCCTCACTTTCCACAGTAAATGGAAACCAAGATCCCACCGCGACCGCCGATTTTCGCGAGGTAGGATCGACCCCCCTGACTGACGTGCACGTACATATACAGTGGTACCTCACTTTACAAAAGTCTAACCAAACGAAAAATGCAGGTTACGAAACGCATTTTCCTAAAATTTTTGTCTCTGAATACGAGACAAGTTCACGTTATGAAAGCGGCATCTTAAAAAGCGCCATTCAAACAATGCACGAGCTGCTCTCCCATCAATGACGTTCAAACATCCCACCCTGCTGGCCTCCCATTGGCTAGGAGGGATGACGCAGCTCCCTTTTATTGGCTATCTCCCAACATCCCACCCCGCTGGCCTCCCATTGGCTAGGAGGGATGACGCAGCTCCACCATGATGCTTTTCATGTAAAGGACAGAGTTACTGTTGTTTCATGCTTTATTTCTTGACTCAGGCTTTTAACCTTCCATAAACATTTGTAAGATAACTCTGCTAAAAAGACAGTCAACACACGTGCGTGCGCACACACACACACACACACACACACACACACACACGAGCATGTGATTTCCGGTGCGAGAAGAAGAAATGGGCTTGAGTGATACCACAAAGGAATATGGCCAAACCTGTTTACCATTGGTACGATATTGAAGCAGAAAGAGGTCCGAAAAGGTATGCTTTTATAATTTTTAAAGGGTTTAGGGGTAGTATTGGGAGCCTTAGAACGAATCATGCGTTTTACATGTAAAATGCGGTTCAATTTACGAAAAATGCAGGTTACGAAAAAGGCTCTGGAACGGATTAATTTCGTAAAGTGAGGTACCACAGTATATGTGTATGTATGTATTTTTATATATATATATATATATATATATACACGTGGGACGTTGAACTCCTGGTCGCTTCATGCTACAGAAACCGGCGATAAGAACCAGCCTGATGAGCCACTAGGCTTGAGTGTAAAAACCGCCCACACACATACAGTGGTACCTCAACTCCTGTTTAACTCCTCCTGGATGGGACACTGTCCATCGCAGGTTACCTTCCCAGTATATTTTTACTGGTACCCATTTACACTGCTGGGTGAACAAAGGCACACTTGAGGTTAAGACCATGCCCAGGGGTCTTAGCACAGTGAGGGTCTCGGTGGGATTTGAATTCACACCCCCCCGATCAGGAGCGCAGCACCCGAACCATTCGCAGTTTTGCACTCGCGGATTGCCGACAAACCCGGAAGTAACTGGCACGTGATTCAAATTTAGCCAGTGGCTGAGAGCTTTTGTTTCTCCCTCCTGCTGATTGGTTGAAATGATGTGCATGCCCATTTTTTATCATTCGTGCACAAGTTATCAATGTGCATTTTTTTGTGTGTATTTTTAATTACCAGTTGTGATGCCACCCAAATGCACTGCATCTTCTCTGGCTTCTAGTAAGGAGCCTAAGCACCAGAAAAAGGTCATGATGTTGGATGTCTCAACTGAAGAAATAAGACTTTCTTCTGAAGAAACGACAGTTTCCTCTCAAGTGCCTGAAGAGGAATAATCATCTGAACTGTTGTAAAACACTTCACTATTAAAGTCTTTTTCAATTACAGACACTACCTGCTTTACGTTCATTCGTTTTATGTATTTTTTTATTTTACGATTTAAAAAAAACCCCAAAAAGGTCAAATTTAGAGTTTAGCGTGCTCTCTGTAGTACAAAATGTACCTACATAGTACGCTGACGTAATACGCTACTTCTGCATGATGCTGCATCCATTGTTTACAAACGACAGACTGAACGTGCCCCTCCTTCTTCCCAGTTCACAGCGTGTTACCCTTGTGTTAAGACGTCGTCTCCGTTATCTTTCTGTTTCCACTGTTTTGCGGACTTTTGTAACGCTAAGCAAATATGGTTGGTCAGAAGCGTAAGCCTACTAGTGATGGTGGTAATCAGAAAAAGCGGCAAGCCATCTCGTTAGAAACGAAGATGGCTATTATCAAGAAAATTGATACCGGTGAAAAACATGTGAATGTTGCACGTTTCTTCCAAATGGCTCAGTTGACCATTTACAAGCAGAAAGATCGCATCACAAAGCATGTTAAAGGTTATATTTGATACTGTATTTCATATTTCATGAGTGAATTTGATTAAAATTTATCTATTTGAAATTATTTTGCTTGAATTTAATTTATTTGAAATTAATGTTGAGATTATTTTATATATTTGCTATTATTTTACAATGTTATGTTTATAATAATTGATTTAGGTGTGTTTTATCAGATACGGTAATGGTATTTATGGATGTATAGTACAGTATGAGCGTCATATGTCACTGTGACAACTTACGTTCACTTTCAACTTGCGTTCGGCACCAATTAAAAATGTAAGTCGGGGAGCGACTGTGTGTATATATATATATATATATATATATATATATATATATACACACACATACACACACACACACACACACATATACATACATACATACATACATACACCGTATTCGACGGAATAAGCACCCTGCTCCAATAACATACCTGCCAACTTTTGAAACCTGAAAAGCCTAGTAGCTAACCGGGGTCCGGGGTCCAGGGCGGAGCCTGTTTGCTATCTACAGTTGGTCAACATATCATCTAGCATAGACTACTTGGAATATAATTATTTGCAAACATGTATGTGTTTGCAATATAATATATACACAGAATTGAGAAATAGGTCAACCATGGCTCAATGTTTTATGTTGTATAAATGAAAGATGAAAAAAAAAATACACAAATATTTCCTGTAAACCACTTTATAAACTTATGAAACATTTTCAACTAACTGTCTCAGCCTGCTAGTTACTAATTAATGTTGAGATACTAATCAGGTAAATAACAACGACGGTGTATTAATTTATATGACAACCATCACCAATGTATTGAGTATTTTCAAATTGAACATGAATTACTTACATTTGGCTGCAAATTAAAAAAAAATGAATACAATGAAAATAAAATTCCCATACAGGTCTGTTGGGTTTTACACCCGAGCCTAGTGGCTCATCAGGCCGGTGCTCATACCCGGTTTCTGTAGCGTGAAGTGACCAGGAGTACAACTCCTCCTGGATGGGATGCTAGTCCATCGCAGGTTACCTTCCCAGTATATTTTACTGGTACCCATTTATACCACTGGGTGAGCAGAGGCACACTTGTGGTTGAGACCTTGCCCAGGGGTCTTAGCACAGTGAGGATCTCAGTGGGATTCGAACTCACAACCTCCCGATCATGAGTGCAGCACCCTAATCACTACACCACTGGCCCCATATTAAACTGTTATTATCAACAATGCGAGTAAGTTTATCACACAATGATTTTACCAATACAGATTACTTTTATTAAGTTACATTTCAGTGGGATTTCACGTAATCTAAACGAAATAAATATTTAGTAATTCCCTCTGAGTACGCTTGTCTGTCAACCATAAGTGCAATACATCCGCGAGATCCATAATTGATCAGGTCGTTGCAATAAACACAAGACTTTGCCGGTGACGTTAGATTTCTTTATGAAACTCGCCAAAGGTTCCGATACGTTCTGAGTCTGTTTGCTGATTTTCACCTCAAATTTCACAATCTTTTCTAGTCATTTCCATGTAAACCTATTCTTAACATCATTATCTATTTCTGACACGGGGGATTCCTCTTCTTTCATTAAAGTTCGCACCATTTTAAACAACACGCTGCAAATTTGCATTGAGCCGAGTCACTTTACATGAAGCTGAGCCGAGTTACTTTACATTAAGTTTACAAAAGCCAATTAACGAGTGGCTGACAATATGTGAGGTGCTCCATTGAAAGTAGACACTTGAAGCAAGTTCACTTGCTTGTGCTTGAGACAAAGCGCGGCTTATCCGGACTTCCGGTCTTTCAAGTGAGCAAGGGTGCCATTGAATACAGACGCTCCCCTACATACGTTTTTAATTGGTTCCGGATGGTCGAACGCAAGTTGAAAGTGAACGCAAGTTGTTACAGTGATGTGTGACGCTCATACTGTACTATATATCCATACATACAATTACTATATCTCAAAAACAACCCTAAATAAATTATTATAAACATAATATTGTAAAATAATATCAAATATATCAAATAATATCAACATTAATTTCAAATAAGTCACTTATTTATACTGAATCACTTTACATTAAGCTTAAAAACAGCCAATCAAGCTTAGAATATGTGAAGTGCTCAATACTGAAAGTAGTGTACTTGCTGCGGGTTATATGGATTTTCAGTCTTTCAAGTGCGCAAGGGTGCCATTGAACTTGTTTAGCACACAGCCTGCACTGATGTGGAGCCAGCAGAGGAGAGTTCTTTCCTGGATTCAGATTTTCATTCATTTTACAACTCTCTTTGCTTAACTGAGTATGCATGGTAGATCGCGCGATCTGAGCAGATAGTTAATTCATCTCTGTATGAGACTTGCACCCATGCTAGTAGGCTTATGATTCTGACCAACCATATTTGCTTAGGGTTACAAAAGTCCACAAAACAGCGTAAACACAGATCACAGAGATGATGTCTTAACACAAGGGTAACACGCTATATAACATATACATATATATATATATATATATAAAATCCAGAATTCCCCATCTCAACGATGGGGTGGGACTCCCCTGCCCACTATGGGGAGATACTTCATTCTATTATCCTAAATTATACTACTGTGATCAATTTGTGCCTTCAGAGTTATCTTCACTTTAAGTGGCCCTCGAGTTCCATCTCTTTTCTAGCTTCACTGTATGAACACAGTCAATATCACTGCACTTAAAGATTACTAGTTTTCCCCTATAATAAATGAACATCTGGGTTAAAATGACAAATGATCAAGAACCAAACAGAGTTTCTAAGCTACAATTTTCTCAGTTTTCTTGAGTACCGTGTATGAACTGTACAGTGTAGAAACAATAAGAAATTAACATTCAACAGTTTAACAAATTTTACCTTGGCATGGGCATGAAGATTACAAGATGGCTGAAAACGCTACAGACGGTTCAGATTACTGATGAATTTTCCAGATCATTACTTCAAATGTATAAACTTAAAGGCATCTGCCCAAATATTAATGTGGTAGATACATGAACACTGCTTTTTTAAAATTATTGCTTAATCAGTTGTCTCATTTAAAATGTTAGCCATGGCCCAATGGTTAGTGAAGTGATTTTAGGAATGAAAAGTCACTGGATTCCTAAATCAGCAGGAAAAATGTGTGGCGGCTGGCGAATGAACTGCACCTTCTCTTCCTCCACCTTCACGGCTGAAGTGCCCTTGAGTAAGGCACCAACCCTCAAGTGCTCCAATGTATGACAGCCTACTGCCCTGAGTGTGTGCTTACTGTTTGTGTGTTCACTTTGGATGGAATAAATGCAGAGGCAATAATCCTTTGCAGGATTAACATGGTCTAGAAAAAACAAACAAAACCCCCTAAGTGACATTGTCAAAACCTTGTGTGAGCAGTTTAATGTCCATCTGAAGTGTATTGCAGACCAGACAATGATCCCAACAGAGGATCAACTACTGACTCAAGAAAGTAGTTAGTGAAGATAATAAATGGTATTATTGTATAGGAGCAATGGGCTTCATATGTAAAAAGGTGAAAAGGAGTATAAATGTAAGCCTTACAGAATACTTCACACAGACTGTATGCTTACTTAATTCAAAATTACCTCTGAGCTGAGATAAACGGCAGACAGAACAGGACAAGAATCCCGATTTCAATGTAGAGGAACAGAGCCACTGCAGTCCACTGCAAAGTCATTTTTATAGATCTGTTTCCGAGTCAGAAAAACAACAGAAAAAATGTTGTTGATTTATAGCCTGATGCTTTCATTGAAGAGTGTCTTTCTAAAAATCATATCAACCTGAGATACTACGTGTGATAAATACAATGTATTTGCAGGCATTGATGGTGAGTTCAATTTGTTTAAACATAACCCTCCTAAACATGTACTTCATGGATAAAAAAAGGAAAACACAGAACAGTATTATACATACACAGGACTAAAAATTCACTTTGTAGCTTCTTTGATGACAGCCATAAAGTTCAAGTTTGGTCTCATGACGAAAATACCTTTGTTCCACAGGTTTAAAGGTTTGTCCCTATTTATTTATTTATTTTTTGGTATTACAAATCCACCGCTTTTTGCCATTGATGTAGCAGGTCGACCTTACAGGCCATTCCCTCCTTATTGCACACCTTGAAGCAGCCATCCACTTTTTTTCAGAGCTCTGTATGTCAGCTGTTGTGGATAGTTCTACCTTACTGAAGCATGGGTTCAACAGAATCGTTCATTTTGCTCTTCTTAATTTGATTGCGACCACCACTGATTGGCATTCTCTATTCCATGGACACACTTAGCGTCTTATGAAGTTCAGTTACCTTCTCGTGCAGATCTTTTGTGGGTATATATGATATTCTTGTTTTTATTTTGTCCTTCATATTCTCTGGTTTTTTGGGTACGATTACAAAAGAAAACGGTTCAAACTATGTTTACATGAGTCACTCAATAATCTGGATTTAGATCAGAGCTGAATGGTGCCCCAGTTGCCTGTGCTCCTCCACGTCCTGAAACCAAAACACACGTTTAATACCATGAAGTTTCGGATTCATAGACAAAAAAAAACAAAAAAAAAACATGTCGGACAAGGAGTTTATTTCCCACAAGTGACATACATGCACCATCACTACTTTTTATGTAGGAGGATTGTTAAGTTTACATCTTCAGGCAATTTGTTTCTCCTGACATTTTCTCTGGTAACGTGAACACTTCGAAATGTGCTTCACATACTTTGGATTCACAAACATAAACATTATAATGATAGTTATGTCGATTACATTAAGCAGATAAATTTAGTTTCGTAATTAATCTATTGCTCCAGAAAACTTCCGGTCTGCTGTTTGAAGTAAACATGAAGGATTAAACACACAAACTATACCTGAAAAAAAAAACCCTGTCATAAATGTGTGAAATACCGTATGTAAAACATAAATTACACAAATTAATACTCACCTCGGTGTAATTTAACTTAATCCAGCCGTTCTAAGAAACGCCGCAGAAAGTTTTGTGCCGTATGTCGTCATAAATTGCTATTTTCACTTCCGGGGGAAGGTTCGCGCTCCTAAAATGTAAATAACGACATGTATGGCTACGGGTCTCGTCAAGCACGTAGAAAGGCAGCATAATTTTAAATGATACTATAAATATAAAATTACATGTCTGTCTGGCTTCCTTTCGGCTTTTTTCCTTTTATTCGAGAGTCCCCACAGCGAATCATCTGATGTTTGATTTGGCAGAGGTTTTTACGTCGGATGCCCTTCCTGTCACAACCCTTTTTAGCAAGGGACAGAGACACGCTGACGACTTTGCAGCTACTCTTTACGAAAGTCAGCAATGGTTCTTTTACATGCCTCTCACCATAGACAGTGAGAGACATGACCCGCCTTTGATGACCCAGTTAGCTGCACTGGGGGGACAGTGACAACCTTGTGGAGTGGGACTCGAACCCCCAACCTTTGGATCAGCGATCCACTGCCCCCCCCCCACATATATATATATATATATATATATATATATATATATATATATATATATATATATATAAAATTACATAAATATGTTTATTCCTTATCTAAGCATTTAGAATAAACCTCGTCATGGGTCATTTTGTTCACCCTTTCATTGAGATTTGATTCCGGACTATTTGCAGGCCACGTCATGGACATAATTTGTTGAGGGAAAGTTTTTGCAATAATTTTTTTTTTGTTGCTTTCAACTCATACTGCCCAAGTTTTCTCTGATTTGTTTTTGGTCTGCTGCCCTTTTTCATCCCTCCCATTTTTTTTGTACTTGATTCACACACAGTTGACTGGGAACTAACCATCTTTTGTACCACTCTGTGATTATTAACCCTTTTGAAAAAGTTTTATAATCCTCCCCTTTGACATTTTTCTTGTTAGTTTCATGATTTGTCAGTTGTCATGGTGCGCAAGCACTTTTTTTTAAAAGAAAGATTATCAGACTTAATTTGATGCTGGTACAGTATTTGTTTCATGGGCAGTGGTGGTCTGGTGGTATACCAGATCGCTGATCCTGAGGTTGGGGGTTTGAGTCCCCCCTAGTGCAGCCAACTGTGTTATCAAAGGCCGGCCATGTCTCTCACTGTCTATAGTAGTGGTTCCCAACCTTTTTTTTTTTTTTTTACTCCTGCACTCCTAAAAAGATTTTGCTCTGACCTCACACCCCCTACATTTTTACTTTGTTCAGGGGTAAAGGATGTGGAATCATACTAAATATTATCAAAAGAAGATACTGGTATTTATTTAAAAAGTTACAGCCCTGCTTCTCACACCCCCTGGAATGATGTTTCGCACCCCTGTTGGGAACCCCTGGTCTATAGTGAGAGTCATGTAAAAGAACCATTGCTGACTTTCGTAAAGAGTAGCTGCAAAGCCATCAGCGTGTTTCTGTCCTTTGCTAAAGGGTTGGGTCAGGAAGGGCATCTGATGTAAAAACCTGTGCCAAATCAAACGTGCGAATCAGATGATTTGCTGTGGCGACTCCCGAGTAAAAGGGAAAAAGCCGAAAGGAAGACAGACAGACCATAATATTGCTGACAGAATTGACTGATTCTGTATTTTTGTCCTCAGCTTCATCAATATAAAGATAATGGATGACAACATTGATTCTTAGCCAGATATTTGGTATTCAGACTAAAAATAGTTTTGATATCCCATAAAATGATCTTGTAAACGTGGCAAGAAATTTTCGAAGAATTGGTGCAATGTTATTGTCTCAGCTGATCAATGGGGCTGTGCTGTTGGATCTAAGCAGTTTTTCCTTTGCAAATTAAGTTTGGAATACTATGACTTTCAAATTTCATGTAAATTATCTTAAGTATACGGAGGATGCCAGTTTTGCTAAAATTATAACCATCATCCAGCTCAAAATCAAATATGGCAGACTTAAAAGGGAAAAGGGGCACAATTGTTCATTGTTAATGAGGGGAACCTGTGCACCCAGTTTTAAAGAAATTTTGTCAGGGTGTGATAGATGACACTATCATTCAACCATACCTGCCAGGTCATGTCACCGAGGCCACAAACTTAGTCTATTGTTCTGAAATGCATTCTCTACTAGGCTACTTACAGGGATCCCAGTGAGGATTAGAAAAAATAGAGGTACAGGGTACCTTGCGGGGTACAGGGCAGAGCATGTCATGTAAAAAAAAATAAATAAATAACACAAACAAGTTAATCATTGTTTTGTAACATGCATAAAGACTAAACAAAACAGCTTAAATAATGTAAAAAATACTAAAATGTTATTTCAGTCCAGGTAAACACACACAATTCAAGTAGCATAGCCCTATGGCTCATCATGCATGTGTAATGTAATTATGCACTAATTTGTAGAATGACCACATAACACATGACATTATTATAACAAACGTTTGTGTTCAATTAGTTAGCATACCTGCTACAAGTTAGTATGTTCATAGTATAACACTATAATTCAAAATGTCACAACATTTACTCTGCACCAGTAAACAGTCTTACACTGGACTTATGCATAAATTTATAAAAATAACTGAATTCCACTAAATAGGCGAGTAAAAATAGAAGAATTCTGCTAAATAAAGGAGATCTGGGATCCCTGTACTAAATTTGCAAAAAAAAAAAAAAAAAAAAAGGGTTTTGGTTTAATGGCCAAAAAGTAAAAGTGTCAGAAGAACTTGATCAACTGAGCAAAAAAAAAAAGTTGCATTTCAAGCTGGTGCTGAGACCCCTTAATAGAAATGCTTTGAACATACAATCAGGAAATCTGACACAAGAAACTATATAGCTCATATCTCCCTCAACATAAACAAACATTAATTAGCATTCCCCGAACTTAAAGACCAACATGACTATTCAGTATAAAATTTCATTTCATTTTCTGTAACCGCTTCATCCTAATTAGGGTCGCGGGGAGGCTGGTGCCCATCCCAGCCAACTCAGGGTGAGGGCAGAGTACACATGACACAGTATAAAATTTATTTTCTTTAAAAAAAATGTACTTTTAAGAAGTTCATAACTCTAAAAAGCCATAAGTATTCTGTAGATAATCGATGACTGCAGATGTACTGGATAACCCATTGAAGACTTTCCTTTCTGGTTGAGATGTGATGTGTTCTAACATGTATATTAGATGGTGCTGAAAGCATGTAAATGGAGTCCCTTGCTCTGAGGCAATTTTCACCCAGTCCCACAAACATTGCAATGGAGTGTGTTCATAGCCTGCAAACAATGCTGGATTGGCTAGTAGTCCACGGGCAGACATCACTCCTGTAAAACATGACAACATTCATTGAAGCTCTTCAAATATACTTAAATGATAAACCATGTGCTGCTGCCATGAGATTGGTTGGTACATAACTATGGTAATGAGTTCCTAATACAGTGGATAAGCATATTAAAGCATTAAAAATGAAATCCTAAAATTCACACATACCATCCACCCCTGTAAGGTTACACACAGACTCCACATCTCTGGGATTTTTAATGTCACCATTGGCAATGACCGGAATATGAAGGCTATCCTTAATTATCTTGATAGCATCGTAATGCACTGGTTGGTGTCTTTCATCAGCTGTCCGCCCATGTACCGTGATCCATGACACCCCTGCTGCTTCCACCTTCTGACAAAGATCTACAGTCTTCCTCACGTCTTTGTGAATTCTGGAATTAAAATCTAAGCAAAATTAACAGATGTTCTGCCAAGAATTATATCACTCTGAAAAAAAAGATGGACACCCGTACCTTATCTTAATGGACACTGCGTAATTTTGTCTGTCCACTTGGTTCCTGACGTGTCTCACCATGTCCTTCACGATTTGTGGTTTGTTTATTAAACATGCCCCATAGCCCTCTGCCATGGTCCATCTGGAAATGCCACGTGAGACAGGATGAAGAGCAAATCAGAGCAGTTAAAATGATAACATGATGAATTCACCCTCCTGTTATTTATTGTCTTTGCTAAGGCACTTCCAATCAAGAATACCTCTGAGGACAGCCACAATTCAGATCCACACCATCTGAGAAAGGGGAAACCAAACAAGCAGCAGTTCCAAGTGTCTGAGCATCTTTTGCAGCAAACTGGACAATCAAAGGTCGGTCAGCTATGTCAAAGGAAGGCATAAAGCTGAACAACAAACCCTGAGTGTTGGCTGCAGTGAACAAAACTCAACATTAAATGAAACTTACATGTATTAGTGGTGAGTTCACTGTCTCTGGCTTTAGCAGAGCGGATGAAATCAGCTGCAACGATCATAGGAGTGAAACACAGGTCACAATCATATTTCCGCACAAGAGATCTGAAGGCCAGCCTAATGGACAAAATTTGTCACTTACAAAAGGAGACATATTTTCACACACGCACTCCACTTAATGGCTCAACTTACTTTGAATAGCGCACCATCGGAGCACAAACTTTCACAATCCTGCCGTTTTCGAACAAATCCATACTGATGTTGATTTACAGGACCATGCGGCAAACCAAAACTCCGTTCATATTAACATACGGGCAAGTAAACAAAAGTTTCTATTAAACTGCAAATCTGACTCCGAGATGTAACTAAAATGGATAAATAAAGTACAAAAGTGTTGAACAAAAATGTGTGTACATTTCATAAACAAAACAATGGGCTCAATAATTCTGGCTCATTCAGGTGTTTACACAGAAAGCGATCCGTGTAGTCCAACTGCTCAGATGTCCCCCTTATCCCCACGTTTTTTGGTTCCCATGTCTGGTATTAAAAACAAATCACAAACAATATTTATCCAGGACATATAGCTAAATATAAAATTGTTTCCTAGCGATATCTGTCTATTAAAAACATAATTTTTAATTATCACATTAAAGGGTTAAATATTTTACACTGAAGGTGAACCAAATTGTTAGTCAATCCGTTAAAATAGCAAACCCAGGAAAAACAGCATGGTAATACTTGGACATTTACTTGGTCGAATTATATTACCATTTATTTTAAATAAAACTGAATAAATTGTGAAGGAAAGTGTTAACGCCGATATAGTTCAGTACAGATCATGTTGCACATGAAAGCTGAATCAGAAATAGCATTGGGTACATTAAATGGGGGGGGGGCTAAATACAATAAATAAATATGAACAAAAAAGCAATGATTTCTATTTTATGATTCTCGCTGCAACAGCACTTAGACTTTTATTTTGTACATGTTTCAATAAAACAAACTAACTTATCCAACTACTTTACCATTTAGAGTGAGTCATGTTGCTCTCTATATTCGAATGTTCTAAAAACGGGTATCTTAACTAACGTTTTTTATCATGTATTGATTGGCACAATACTCCGAATATCAAGATTACTATTGTATTCGGATTAATAAGTAGCGTTTATGTGTCGCAGGAATTATACGTCATTCGTGAGGTGGCAGTAATGGCGACCGGCTACGAATCAACTCAGAATTCACTTTTAAAAAATGGTAATTCCGTTGTTATCTATTATGACAGAGAGTATGAGGTTTATATTTCTGTTTGGATGTTAAACTGTTGTAGATGCTCGAAAATAAATTTCGTTGTCGGTAGTAAACAGAATATAAATTGACTGTAATCAGGCTGTCTGACAGGGTCAGTATGTTTCAAGCTGTGTGTTTAGCTGTGCAGTTTTGATAATGAGTGCATGAATGTGATATAGAATGTTACTCGGACTTCCTGAATGAGGAGTTTGATGTGAAGACCTACACAGCTTATGCCATTCATCATGCAGTCATTGCTGAGCAGTTGGCTAAGCTCGCCGAGGGAATCAGTCAGTTGGACAAGGAACTTCACTGCCAGGTAAGTCTGGTTCAGCTCATCCTCACATTCACAATCACACTGATAATATGTTTAAAGGTAAACTAGGGGAGAATATTATGCTAGATTGCTTTTGTGTCATGTAGGTTGTGGCTCGACATGAAGATCTGCTTGCTCAGGCAACTGGAATTGAGTCTCTTGAAGGTAGTATTGACTTAAATATATATTTTTGTAACAGATATCTTTAAATGTGTATATCAAAGCAAATATCTCATCTTTATAGTTGACCAGACACTAGCCTTCATGTCCCACATCACACTGTGCATTATACTGTTAAATGTGATCAGTTTTTAATTTTTTATTTACAGCTGAGGTAGACATTCTTCCATGGTTTATTATTCTAATAATGAATCTAAACTGGGGCAAGTACTATGCCTTTGGTTACATGTTTTTGGAAAAGCTTTGAACCATTTATTTGCAAGGTTGATGCAAAAGACACCTCATGTTTATTTGCTGTAGATGTTCTCGAAATGATGCAGGCACGCATTGCTGCATTGCAGAGTGCTGTAGACAGGTAACCTTCATGCAGTGTGCACTCTCATCACAGTGTTTCAAAGACATTTCAACACGCTTACTAAAAACATGCATCCATATCTCTTCTTTTTTTCTCTCTTTTACCAAGGATAAAGACCAAAATCGTTGATCCTTATAATAAAATTGTGGTTCGCACATCCCAGCTTGCACGATTGCAGGTATTTCCCTCCTGTCCTCTCTCTCTCGCTCTTTCTTTCTCTTTCTCTCCAACGTGTTATGTCAGTTTGCCACCTTGTCCAGGTTGTGTGTGACCTTCTGAGAAGGATCATCCGAATCTTATATCTCAGTAAGCGGCTGCAAGGCCAGCTACAGGGAGGGAGCCGTGAACTGACAAAAGCTGCTCAGAGTCTAAATGAATTGGGTGAGTGAACGACTTTACTTTAGCTCAGTTCAGTTCATATTCTGTAACCGCTTAATCCTAATTAGGGTCGCGGGGAGGCTGGTGCCCATCCCAGCCGACTCCGGGTGAGGGCAGAGTACACCCTGGACAGCCCGCCAGGCCATCGCAGGGCAGAATTACGCTGACGGTTTTGCAGCCTACTCTTGTTGAAAGTCAGCAATGGTTCTTTTACATGCCTCACACCATAGACTGTGAGAGACATGGCCGGCCTTTCATTACCCAGTTAGCTGCACTGGAGGCGGACAGTGACAACCTGTGGTGAGTGGGGCTTGAATCCCCAACCTTAGGATCAGTGATCCAGCACCTTTTACCACTAGGCCACCACTGCCCACTTTATTTTAGCCGAGCTTAATTATATTTTAGCTTTATTTTTTTTCAGTACTTCTGCTGTAAAAATGTCAATGAGATATTTTTAAATTCATTTTTTCTCGCCCCCTCCAATCCATTACCTTTTGAAATTGGGCTGACCGATATAAAATTATTTATGTATTTTAATCAATCAATCTATTTATTTAAGCATGATGTTAAATGACAATTAGGCCTTTCTGCCTCAAGCAGTTTACCATCTGAGGGATTATATGTGCGGTCCAGCCCTCTCCATTTTTGTTTGCATTTTTCATCACTAAAAGGGTGCAGGTTTTCTTGTTCAAGCTCAAATTACTTTCCACTGGTCACAGGGATTCCTTACAGATGAGTATAGTCCATGATCAACTTTCTGCTTGTTTTCATGACAACACTGATTCATGTACAAGATAATAAAAATTCATATAGTTGTAGTAGTTTGGTGGATCTCAATGTTTTTGCATTCAGCTCAGTTTTTTAACAACCTTCCCATAATTTTTATGATCTGTTGGCTGAATTTCTCCACAGTTGCTTAATGCTTTTAAAAATTAATTTATTGCCCCATTCGATTCAGTGAATTTCAGATACCCATGATAAAAAAACAGCTTGAAAAGAGGCTTGCTTATCTGTAGTAAACTCCTCAGTGGGTTCTTGTCAGACACTTGCTTAATTTTTTTTCTGTTTGAAAATGTTCTTACTGTGCAAACTACTCTAGAGTAAACAGAAATTTGCAATTTTTTTTTAACAGAAATGTATGTTCTTGAAACTAATAAAGAAATTACTAGCTCATAATTTGCTGCAGTTTTTCCACAATATGTAAATGCCACATTGTGTAGGTTTTTTTCTAAATGTATTTATTTTTGGTGTCCGACTCAAGCGAGCATAGTAAAACATGAGTTTTTGAATTAGCTAGTTCAACTATTATACTGAGTGGAACATTTGTATTTTAGTAATGGGATAAGGTTTATAAGTCTTCATGTTTGTAAAATTACATACAGTATACTCATTTTTGTGAATTTCAAGACAGGAATTTCTTGAATACCGCTTCTTTTCTGCAGAGATCTGAATGATGCCTTCATTCATGTATGCAATATTTCTTTATCTGCTTTAGTTTTACTAGTAATTAACAGCCTGTTCTTTTTTTTCTTTGTGCACATGGGTGATCAGCTGATCTGATGTTTTTCAGATTACCTGTTTCAGGGTGTGGATCTATCCGGCATTGATGTAATTGAGAGTGACCTGCTCTTTATTAGTCATGCGCACTTGGAGGTGGAGAACCAGGCCAAAAGACTTCTTGAGCAGGGAATGGAAATTCAGGTAGGCGTGTGTGACCTGGTTTACCACTTTCATCACTGTATATAATGTGTGTGTGTGTGTGTGTTTGTATACATACATATAATCTTCCACTTAATCCGGGGTCGGGTCGTGGGGGCAGCAGCCTAAGCAATGAGGTCCATACGTCCCTCTCCCAGACCACTCCCTCCAGTTCTTCCGGGGGTACACCGTGGTGTTCCTAGACCAGCCAAGAGAAAGAATTCCTCCAGGCGATCCCAGGGTCTCTTCCCGCTTGGTCATGCCCGAAACACCACTCCAGAGTGCATTCAGGAGGCATTCTAACCAGATGCCCAAGCCACCTCAACTGGCTCCTCTCAACGCAGAGGAGTGGTGGTTCTACTACGAGCTCCTTCTGGATGGCTGAACTTCTATTTCTCTCCCTTTCTCTCTCTCTCTCTCTCTCTCTCTCTCTCTGTCAATAGTATTACATATAATAAATGTGTAATATAGAACATGTGTATATTGCTCCTATGTAAATTAATGCAAATTTATTCTCACCCTTACTACCCATATCTGTACATAACTGCTCACATAACATATTTATACATTATCTGATTTATACATTATCATTATATTTATACATATCTATAACTGTTTCCTAACTCTACATACTGCACACACTATATATATTGCATTTGCTGCTATCTATATTTCTGAGGTGGCTTCTAAACTGAATTTCACTTCACTTCACTTATCCCTTAACATCCAGGGATGTCGTTGGGGCGCCTTCATGGCGAGACTTGGGCTGATTTGGCCTGGTAGTGCCCATCCCTCTCCAGATCGTAGAAACATGCTGATGGCTTTGCAGCCTACTCTTAACAAAAGTCAGCAATGGTTCTTTGACTTGCCTCTCACCATAGACAGTGAGAGACATGGCCCCACTTTGATAATCCAGTTAGTTGCACTGGGGGGAATTTGACTACCCTATATTTATTACATGTGAATGACAAAGTTGAAGCCGATCTAATATCTCTCTATATTTTTATATATATATATATATATATATGTGTGTGTGTATGTATGTGTATGTATAATGATTTCATATATTATAAAAGTCATATTCCCTGTGTTGTTGAACACAGAACCCGTCTCAGGTGGGAACTGCACTCCAGGTGTTCTATAACCTGGGCAGTCTGAGGGAGACTATCATCAGCGTTGTGGAGGGACATAAGGTATCTGTCAATGAGAGTGTAATCAACGCACTTGACATTAAAGTCCTCACGCATCCTGTAAACGTGAGAGGTGAGTTGTTGTCTTTATTATAATATGTATGTGTTTTAAAAATAATGGACACTCGAGCCCCCGTTATATCACGGTTCACTCATTGCGGTCCCGCTATGTCGTGGGTTTATTCTTGGAAACTAACTCTTGGATGTCATGGGTAATTTTTTATGACTTTTTGCATTGAAAAAGTTTTCTTTGTGCTAGTTTGTGCATTTGAACATACAGTATATACTTTTTTACTGGTTGAATTTCATTGATGGCTGTATAGCATTAGGAAGCCAAATTAGATTGGTAGAGAGAGAATCCCAAATAAAGGAAACCAACATGCACAAACAATTGTGTGTTCATTGTATCTTTTTCACATTGGTTGTGATTTAAAAAGAAATATTTACAATATAAATTTAATGCACAGTATTTATTTGCATTTACAGCATTTAATTGACCTTCTTATCCAGAGCGACTTCCAGAAGTACTTTAAAGTAACTGTCTGGGATTATATTCTTAGACTGGTTTGTTAGAACACAGACTGAGTATACTGTTAGTTAAACTCACTCGGTAGGTGGTGTGTGTGTGTGTGTGTGTGTGTGTGTGTGTGTGTGTGTGTGTGTGTCCATACAGCATAGTGCTAATGTAAGAACTTACATAAAAGGTAGGTTTTCAGTCATAGTTTGAAGACACAGTGATTGTCTTTACTTCCAGATGAAGTTTATTCCACCACCTTGGAGCTAGAACAGAGAAGAGTTTAGATGCTTTTTTTCCCTTGGTAGTGGGAGGGACCAGTCTAGCAGTGTTAGAGGATTTGAGCGAACAAGGTGCAACGCGAAGTGTGATAAGTGCTTATAAAGTTGTAAGGAGTAGGTCCATTTGTTAGCTTTGTAGGCAAGAATTAGTGTTTCAAATCTGATTAGAGCAGCTACAGGAAGCCACTGGAGAGATCGTAGCAGTGGTGTGGTGTGGAAAATCTACCCGGAGTGAGTTGCAATCTAGGCTTGAGATGACAGGGGATTGAACAAGTGTCTGAGTGGCCTTAGTGGAAAGAAATGGATGTATCCTTTGGATGCTAGAGAAGAAATTGACATGATCGAGAAAGAATAGTGATATGTGAAGAGAAAGACAGGCAATTGTCCATGGTTACTCCAAGGCTTCGTGTCGTGCTCGAAGGAGAGATCATAGTGTTCAAGGAGATTGCAAGATCCTGATGTGGGAATGAGTCGGCTGGGATGAATAGCAATTCAATTCTGCTGGGATTATGCTTTAGCTGGTGAGCTGCCATTAATGAGTAGATACTTGCAAGATATATAGAGATCCGGGCAGAAATTTCAGTGTCTGAGGAAGGAAAAGCAAGAACAAGTTGAGTGTTGTCTGCATAGCAGTGGTGTGAGAACCCATATGAGGGTATGACATTACCAAGGGACCTAGTTGAAAGAGAAAACAGAATTGAACCAAGAACCGAGCCCTGGGGAATGCCAGTGGGAAATTGTCATGGAGAAAAGGTGGATCCCCTCCATGCAACCTCATATGAGCGATCTTACAGGTAGGAAGCAAACCACTGAAATGCTGCTCCACAAATTCCTAGACTCCTGTGAATGGGCAAGAGAGTCTTGTGGTTGACTGTGTCAAATGCAACTGAAGGGTCACAGAGGATGAGGACTGATGACATCTTAGCTGTTCTTGCAGCTTGTAGTTTCTCTGTGAGAGCCTGGAGTGCAGTCTCTGTGGAGTGCACTGCTTTGAAGCCCGATTGATTACGGATAAAGAGCGTGTTCTGCATGAGATACAAAGACATTTCGTTATAAATATTGCATTTAAAAATTTTAGAAAGGAAAGAAAGTCACGATACCGGTCTGTAGTTCCTGATGTTTGATGGATCCAGAAAGGGTTTCTTCAAGATGGGAAGAACCCTGGCTCTTTTGATTGTCATTGGTACATGACGAGATGATATAGAGCTATGATGATCGTGGATGTGAATGGAAGAAAGTCGAGAGAGAGAGTCTGGAGTTTTGTGGAAGGAATTGGATCTAGTAAGCAGGTGGTAGAATTGCATGATAAGATGACTTGTTGGATGTCTTCATTTGTGAGATTGAAATACTGTGCATGGGAAAGAGAAGTGGAATTTATGCTGTTTAGTGTAGGAATTGGGGTGGGAGTAAATATCAGACAGATTTGTTTAATCTACCCATCATATTTATAAATATATTTAGTGTATGTATTGTATTGTATAAATGTTGGATCGCAGTTTCGATTACTGTAAGTACAGTATGTATGTACAGGATAAAGCATAATCCTTCATATTCAAAGTACGAACCATACAAAAAAAGATAAATTACTTGTAACAGTAAATCCAGATGAATTCTTATAAGTGATGCTATTGGTCAGCGAAGGAGACTCGATGAATCCGAACAAGCTTTGCATGCACTTGGAAGCTAATTGATTGTTGGTGTTACAGTATCTCTCTTGGTATCTTACTTTGCACAATTATCTTATGCTTGAGGCTGTGGCCATCATCTTTCTGTCTCTCTTACGTGTTTCACTGCATAGTGCACACCGCGTACTGTTCACTTATAATATACAGACACTCCCCGGCTTACATTTTTAATTGGTTCCGGATGGCCGAACGTAAGTTGAAAGTGAATGTAAGTTGTTACAGTGACGTATGACATTCATACTGTACTATACATCCATAAATACCATTACCATATCTCATAAAACACCCCTAAATCAATTATTATAAACATAACATTGTAAAATAATATCAAATATATCAAATAATATCAACATTAATTTCAAATAAGTCACTTATTTATTCCGAGTTACTTTACATGAAGCTTAAAACAGTCAATCAACGCTTACAATATGTGAAGCGCTCAATACCGAAAGTAGTATACTTGCAAAAGTAATGTACTTGCTGTGGGTTATACAGACTTCCGGTCTTTCAAGTGCACAAGGGTGCCGTTGAACTCGTTTAGAACACAGCCTGCGCTGATTCAAAGTGGAGCAAAGTCAGCAAAGCGGAGAGCTCTTTCTTTTGTCTAAGTAAGTAAGTAAACTTTATTCAAGAGATGCGTACAAAGAACAAGTACAAATCCTAATGACTATTAATATAAAAATAAGTATGCACTCTTAGGATTCTGCTAAACAATAATAAATATCTGTAATTGTTCTGTAATTTGTGGATTCGGGTTTTCTTTCATTTTACATCCTTTTGCTTATCTGAGTATGCATTAGTTTGTGCCGATCTGAGCAGATAGTTAATTCATCTCTGTGAATGAGACTTGCACCCATGCTAGTTACCCATGCTTGCACCATATTTGCTTAGGGTTACAAAAGTCTGCAAAACAGTGTAAACACGAAGATCACAGAGACAACGTCTTAACACAAGGGTAACACGCTATATAACTGATATATATAGTCTGTATTTTGTACACAATGAATGCAGTGTCATTGCGTCATTATGTCAGCATACTACGTAGGTACGTCTAAACTCAAAATTTGACTTTTTTTTAGGGGGGAAACGTAAAATCAAAAAAAAAAAAACGTAAAACGGATGAACGTAAGTCGAGGAGCGTCTGTATTTTCATTTTGTGCTTATCTTGATGAGTTTTATTTCAAGCCCCATGATCCAACCAAAAACGCCATGCACCTTCTAAATCTTCTCTCAAGGAAACTAAGCACTAGAGGAAGACCCTGACCATTCATGAGAAAAGAAAATGTAAAAATAGTTATTACTGTGTGTGTATTTATTTCTTTACATATGCATTTTTATGCTTATCAATGTTTTTGTTTAAATATGTTGAAAAAGTGTTGTTAAAGAGTGTGTGTGCAGTGATTGGGTCTTAAACTATTTAAAAATAGGTTTTAAAGGAGTGGTCTTTTGACATCGATTTTTATTCACCGTGCCAAAGGGGTGCTCTGGAGCGTAACCCCTGTTATAAACAGGGTTCGACTGTATAAAATTTATTCTCCATGTATATGAGAAACACTAATACACTATTGACAGTGCGTAATATAAACAGCGGTTTACAAAAGTATTCATACCAGTTAAACTTTCCACATTTAATGTTACAACCACAAATGTAAATGTATTTTATTGGGATTTTTTGTTTTAGCCTGACACAGAGTAGAGTGTGCATTTGTATTCAGCCCTGTTGGGGGTGTTCACATGTGTTTTTGAAAAAAAAAGTTTTATATGTATTTTTGGTCTATAAACAAACATATTTGTGGTTGTCACGTGACAAAACGTGGATCGGATAAAGATCAGCATTATGACATACTACCACCCACACTGTTCTCTGCTCAGTGTTTGTATGTATTGGCTGTAGGTGCCCCAGGTAGGGCTGTAATGCCCACTCCAGGAAACACTGCTACATTTCGTGCTGCTCTTTGGACCAGCCTGGAGAAAATGACGGATCAGATATGTGCTGCCTGTTCTCAGGTATAATCATGCAGAAAAGTAATACTTGGTGCTGTTTGTGAATATTAGTAAATGTTAAAGCACACATCAAATGGGATTTTTTTTTTATTGTGCGGTGTGTAGGTGCAGCACCTTCACAAAGTTCTGACCAAGAAGCGGGATCCTGTCACACATGTGTGCTTCATTGATGAGTTCATTAAGGTGTGAAAACAAAATGTATTACTTTTGTTTCTGTGAGTATGTGCTCTCATATAACCTCTTTGTACATGTGTCCCTCTAAAGGAAGGTCACTCTGACATCTTGCACATGTTCTGGGACTCAATCACTCAAATGCTGTCTGTGGAACTTGAGAAAGCCACACAAGGTCAGTTCCGGTATCTGTATGAATCTTGCTTTATGATTTAACACAACTATTTCTTACATTTTCAGAGGAAATTCTCAAAGCTTTCACCCAAAATAATGGACTCCAAACATATTTACAATGTTTGTGTATAAGTACACACTTTGTGCATTTTAATATTTAATAAATATAATTCCGTTTAAAAGTGTTCACTTAGTAAGAAATATTTTCCATGGAAACACAAACTTATCGACCAAATGAGTCATAAAATGAACTGATAACTATTTAATAACGGTGCCTCAATAGTTTCTCTTTTTCAAGCTAGACACCACTGATGTATTTGTCTTCTTTTCACTTTCTTGGCAGTTTCTTATTTGGAATATTCTTCATTTTTAGAAAATAAACACAGATCGATATATATCAAAAGAAGGGTTTGTTTTCCTGGCTATTTTGTGTATGTAATTAAACCCATAAATGTTGATTCTTCAGAATCACCATCGTAATTGTGTGTTCATCCATCACTGTCAACAATGACCAATCACAAAGAAGAAGGTAAGGTACGGTGTGCCCAGCTGTGGCTGAATAGTCCCATGCGTGCTTGGAAACAATGGCAGCAGGTCTGACGGATTTGAGTAGGTCGATAAATAATAAATGATAATAAATTATATTATGAATAAATGATAAATAATTTCCTCATATTGAGTTTACTTACGGGCAGTGGTGGTCTAGTGGTATAAGGCGCCGGATCGCTGATCCAAAGGTTGGGGGTTCGAGTCCCACTCTCCACAAGGTTCGTCACTGTCCTCCCAGTACAGCTAACTGGATTATCAAAGGCCGGCCATGTCTCTCACTGTCTATGGTGTGAGGCATGTAAAAGGACCATTGCTGACTTTCGACAAGAGTAGGCTGCAAAGCCGTCAGCGTGTTTCCGCCCTGCGATGGCCTGGCGAGCTGTCCAGGGTGTACTCTGCCCTCGCTCTGAGTTGGCTGGGATGGGCACCAGCCTCCCCGCGACCCTAATTAGGATGAAGTGGTTACAGAAAATGAACTGAACTGAGTTTACTTACCAGAATTGACACTAACAAGTAAACCTCATCTTCCTCTTTGCATTTTCTGCCAATTCCAAAAGGGTTTTATGACGATTAATTAGTCTTTTAACATGACAAACTTGTATTAGCTAACCTTGTGTGGCATTGGAACACAAGTATGATAGTTGCTGAAAATGTAGATATGTAAGAAATGCAGTCGGTTCCACCTATGTATAATAGTCAATTACAATATTCACCGTGTCTGTACTGTCTTCCTGATCAATTTTTTACTCAAGGAAAAAAAGGTGGTGGTTTTCCAAAGGTTCTGAATGATAGTGTATTATATATTGTTTTATATCTTGACTTTAAATAAGAAAGCAGTTTTCCTATTCAGCAAACTTTTCAGCCAGTCAAAAAGACCCCTTTTTCAGGTTTTGAATAAAACGAATGCAGCGTAGTGTCTCGGTGTCATCTAAAATTAAAGCATAGAACTAAAAACATTTATAAGTAAATAAGAAATTGTGGATTTGTTTTGCTTAACTAATTTATCCCAAATTTTGACTTCTTGCCATCACCTCCTTTTTCAGATATTCCATCTGAACACACTCATGGTATTCTTTCCATGATGGAAATCAAATATATTTTGTTGAAGTTTCTTCAACACTGTTGCAGAAGTCTCTATAAACGTGTTGCACTTGTTGGTTGTTTTTGTCCCTTCTGTTCACTTCATCTCAAATTAGCTCGTCTAGAGACTGTGCTGGGACCATATGCCCTGTTCTTTTTTTTTTTTTTCTCAGGTAGTTCTGATATACCGCTCACCTTTATTCCTTTTCAGGTCATTTACTGGACTTGAACTGCTGAGATTTCAGTAAAACTGAAAAGGAAAATGAGAATGTTCTAAAACGTTTGACATGTAATGTGTGTATTATATATAGCACACACACTGGGGTTATCAAAAGTATTTTAATGTGATAGGCCAACACAAAGTGGTGCATAATTAGGACGTGCTAGGAAAATTATACAAGGCTTTCAAAGTTATGTACCACTTTGTGTTCTGCTGTCTCTGCTGAAGAAAATATCAACACAGCATGATGCTCCTACACCTTGTTTTACGATGGGGATGGTGTTATTTTTCTGCCACACATTGTATTTAGATGAAAAAACTTGAATTTTTGTCTCATTTTACCTGAGCACCTTCTTTGATGTGTTTGTTCTGTCCCTCACATGGCTTGTGGCAATCTGCAAACGGGACAACATCTGGCTTTACTGTATTCTTGCGATTCTTCCATAAAGGCGAGATTTGTGGATTACACAACTCGTAGTTGTCTTGTGGATAGATTCTTCCCCATGAGCTATTTTATCTCTGCTGCCCCACCAGTTACCATAGGCCCTTAGCTGCTTCTCTGATTTATGTTCTCCTGACCGTCCTGTCAGTTTAGGTTAGATAGCCATGTCCTCGTAGAATTTAGGTGTGCCATACTGTACTTTAACCTTAACAACTTTTCCCTCTGCTGTGTGTTCCTTGGGCTTTATGATGGTGTTTGTTCACTAACAACCTCCTGAGGCCTTCATAGAATAACTTTACAGTGGAATTTCGGTGGTCAAACGACTCCTTAGTCAAACAAATTGGAGGTTGATCAAAAATATGATGAAAATATACCTTGGTGTTTGAACAAATGATTAGAGTTCAAACGGAGCAGAACTGAGTGTGTTGAATGCTGCTCAGTGTGCAGTACTTTGAACAGCCATTGAGCAAGTGCCTCATACTGCGTATTGTGTTTATTCATTACATTATGGCTACTTTAACCCTTAATCATGGGTCTTAAGAAAAGCAGCAGTAATTCTACTAGAAAGGGAAAGAGAAAAGTTGTGATATTGTGAATAATCAGCTGTGATCAAGAGAAAGATAAGGGAAAAACCTCCACTCTCCCTTGAAGCAATAGCCCATCCCTCATCTCTCCCTCCCCTCTTCTTCTTCTTTTCCTTTCGGCTGTTCCCTTCAGGGGTCGCCACAGCAAATGATCTGCCTCCATCTCTCCCTATCCTCTGCATCTTCTACTCTTACTCCAACGACCATGTCCTCCTTCACCGCATCCATAAATCTTCTCTTTGGTCTTCCTCTGGGCCTTTTGCCTGGTAGTTCCAACCTCAGCATCCTACGACCAATATACTCACTATCCCTCCTCTGTACATGTCCAAACCATCTCAATCTAGCCTCTCTGACTTTGTCTCCAAAACATCTAACATGTGCTGTCCCTCTGATGTACTCATTTCTGATCCTATCCATCCTCGTTACTCCCAAAGAGAACCTCAACATTTTCATCTCTGCTACCTCCAACTCTGACTCCTGTCTTTTCCCCAGGGCCACTGTCTCTAAACCATACAACATTGCTGGCCTCATCACCATCTTGTACACTTTTCCCTTCATTCTTCCCGATACTCTCCTATCACACATAACACGGACACTTTTCTCCATCCATTCCAACCTGCCTGCACGCGCTTCTTCACCTCTTTTCCACACTCTCCATTGCTCTGGATTGTTGAGCCTAAGTACTTAAAATCCTCCACCTTCTTTATCTCTGCCCCCTGTAACCTCAAAGTTCCTCTTGGGTCCTTGTCGTTCACACACATGTATTCTGTCTTACTAAGACTAACCTTCAATCCCCTCCTTTCCAGGGCATACCTCCACCTCTCTAGATTTTCCTCCACTTGTTCTCTGCTCTCACTACAGATCACGATGTCATCTGCAAACATCATAGTCCATGGAGATTCTTGTCTAACCTCGTCTGTTAGCCTGTCCATCACCATAGCAAACAAGAAGGGGCTGAGAGCTGACCCTTGATGCAGTCCCACCTCCACCTTGAACTCTTCTGTCACACCGACAGCACACCTCACCACTGTCTTACATCTCTCCTACATGTCCTGCACCACTCTAACATACTTCTCTGTCACTCCAGACTTCCTCATACCATACCACAGTTCTTCTCTCGGCACCCTGTCATATGTTTTCTCCAGATCCACAAAGGCACAATGCAGCTCCTTCTGACCTTCTATGTACTTCTCTATGAACATCCTCAAAGCAAACACTGCATCTGTGGTGCTCTTTCTTGGCATGAAACCAAACTGTTGTTCACAAATGCTGATCTCTGCCCTTAGTCTTGCTTCCACTATTCTTTCCCATAGCTTCATTGTATGGCTCATCAACTTTATCCCTCTGTAGTTGCCACAACTCTGTACATCTCCCTTGTTCTTAAAAATGGGCACAAGCACACTTCTCATCCATTCCTCTGGCATCTGCTCACTTTCTAAGACCTTGTTGAATATTCTTGTCAGAAAATCAACTGCTACCTCCCCTAAACACTTCCATACCTCAACTGGTATGTCATCAGGGCCAACTGCCTTTCCACTCTTCATCCTCTTCAATGCCCTCCTCACTTCTCCCTTACTAATCTTTGCTACTTCCTGCTCCTCAACGGTCACCCCTTCTACTCTTTTTCTCTCTCTCATTTTCCTCATTCATCAGCTCTTCAAAGTACTCTTTCCATCTTCCCAGCACACTTCTGTCATCAGTCAATACATTTCCCTCTCTGTCCTTTATCAATCGAACTTGCTGCACGTCCTTCCCATCTCTATTTCTCTGCTGTGCTAACCTGTATAGATCATTTTCTCCCTCCTTACTGTTCAACCTATCATACAAGTCATCATACGCCCTCTGTTTGGCCTTTGACACTGCTACCTTCGCCTTACGCTGTGTCTCCCTGTACTCCTGTTTACTCTCTTCGGTCCTCTCAATGTCCCACTTCTTCTTGGCTAACCTCTTCTTTTGTACACACTCCTGCGCTTCCTCATTCCACCACCAAGTTTCCTTATCTACTTTCCTTCCAGAGGACACACCAAGTACTCTCCTACCGGTCTCCCTGATCACATTGGCTGTGGTTGTCCAGTCCTCTGGAAGCACTTCCTGACTACCCAAAGCCTGCTGCACGTCCTTCCCATCTCTATTTCTCTGCTGTGCCAATCTGTATAAATCATTTTCTTCCTCTTTACTATCCAACCTATCATACAAGTCATCATACGCCCTCTGTTTGGCCTTTGCCACCGCTACCTTCGCCTTACGCCGTTTTGTACTCAGCCTGCACTGATGTGAATCACCAGCAGAGCAGAGAGTTCTTTTTCTTTTCTGGATTTGGGTTTTCATTCATTTTACAACTCTCTTTGCTTAATTGAGTATGCATGGTAGATTGCGCTAATCCGAGCAGATAGTTAATTCACCTCTGTGTATGAGATTTGCACCCATGCTAGTAGGCTTACACTTCTGACCAACCATATTTGCTTAGGGTTACAAAAGTTCGCAAAACAGTGTAAGCACAAAGATCACAGAGATGACGTCTTAAGACAAGGGTAACACGCTGTATAAATGATATATAACTGAACTGGGTGAACTGGGAAGAAGGAGAGGCACGTTCAGTCTGTCGTTTGTAAACAATGGACGCAGCGTCATTACGTCAGCGTCCTACATAGGTACGTCTAAACTCAAAATTGGACTTTTTTTTTTGGGGAAAAAAAAAATGTAAAAACGGATGAACGTAAGTCAGAGACCGGCTGTATATACACATACAGACGCACGTGCGCACACTCAGATGCGCACCTCACATAAAAATGTAAGTAGTTTTGTTGGGTTGTTTTTTGCTTTTGTTTGTGTGGGGTTTTTGGTTTTTTTAATTTTATTTATTTATTTATTTTATTTATTTATTTAATTTTCATAATTGGCCTTGTTTTGCAGCATTTTCCTTAACTTTTTCCCTATTTTTCCATAATTTCCTTATTTTTTTATTTTTCAATTAATATTTTTCAAAAACCCACAATTCACTGAAGCCGCAGAAACTGAAGCATGAAGCAGTGAGGGATCACAGTATTATGTAATGTGTGTGTGTTGAGTGTGAGAACTGAGGATCCATCTTGTGATGCATCCTCAGTTCAGTGTCTTAGTGACTTCTGTCTAATTTTTTTTTCATTTTTTTAAACTTGGTCAAAGGTAATGATAAAATTTTGAAACTAAAGGTTTCTAATACTTTTTGTGGTTCAACTGCTACTAAAAAAGAACTTGAAAGCTCTAGCATATCATGGAGGAGGCATGTGCAGGCTAATGCTTCTTCCTGTTTGGTGATGGTCATGTGTGAAAGGAAAAACTTGACTGGGAGAAATCTAAACTAAATTAGGGGAGAAAAAATATTTCATAGAGAATTAGTTTCTTGTTTTTTTTTTTGTATAGTCTACCATACTACTATAGCATTTTAAAGTCTACTATAGCGTTTTTTTTATGTATAGTCTACAAAATATAAATACAAATCCTATATCTGCTTATAAACTTCTTAGTCTTAATGATATACTACAGGCCCTCTGCAAATGTGTTTTGGTATAAACTACTGAGAAACTAATTTTGATTGTCTATTTTCTAATTTTAAAGAATGTTAATTATAACATCACGTGATCCAAGTAACAGTCACAAATGTTTTGTCACATGCAAGCATTCATACATTATCCAGTTGAAATAATATAGATATCAGGCCAATCAGATTTTATAATTCCTGTAATATATTTTATTGAGTGTAATTGGATGGTTGTCATTGAAGCTGTCACAATGTTTTTCATCTCCATTTCCAGCCTCCACATTTTTGAAGCAGGCTCTGGAGGGAGAGTATCCCAAGCTCCTAAGGCTGTACAATGAGCTGTGGAAGCGGTTACAGCAGTACAATGCTAATATCCAAGGCATTCTGGGAAGTAGTGGCTCTGGGCTGAATCCAGATATGACCTTGCCTGAAGCTGAGACACAGGATCTCTTGACAAACCGTAAAGCAGACTATGAGTGAGTCAGCTGTCTGGGAATATAACATAGTCTTATTGTTGTATAATAATTAGTGTTTTCTCAATGTATTTATATTGACAGACATGTCTCTGCACTTTGCTGTTTTCATGAACCTTGTCACTTGTTTTCTGATGGAATACAGGATCAGAATGTTTCCTGTTACGTACTTGCATCACACCATATTTTTTTTTAATAATTTTTTCTGTATAGAAATTATTCCTGTCTTTGTTTCTTTTCAGTCTAGAAAAAGCTCTAAAGAACTCCCTTCAGCCATACGAAGCAGCGTACCTGTCCAAATCCCTCTCACGTCTGTTTGATCCCATCAACCTAGTGTTTCCACAGGGGGGACACAGCCCTCCATCTACTGATGAAATGGAAAGCATCATCAAAACCATCGCCAGGTTGGTGTCTTTTCCGAATAAAATGCTTATTAAAGTATCGACACTTGGTGGTGTACCTGGTTTTTATTTTTAATGATTCTGGATTTGGGATGTTTCATTTGAATTTGCAATAATATGTCCAAAATATCCTGTAAATCATTCTTCAGTCAGGTGAAAATTCTTCAGTCTGATCTGAATGTGTTGATCATGGTTCAACTGACTGGGGAATTACACTCATGCCTCGGTTTAATGGACTAACAGGGGGTGAACAGTGGTCCGAAGTACCCGAGTGTCCGAAGTTTCCAATTCCATATATTTCAACGATTACGTCATGAAAAACTTTTACTTAAGCACATTATGTAATCTGAAAATGTAAATACTGTATACTATGGAAATGTACACCATAAGATCAGGGGTCGGGAACCTTTTTGTCTTCTTCTTCTTCTTCTTTTCCTTTCGGCTGCTCCCTTCAGGGGTCGCCACAGCAAATCATCCGCCTCCATCTCACCCTGTCCTCTGCATCTTCTTTTCTGACTCCAACGACCTTCATGTCTTCCTTCACCACATCCATAAATCTCTTCTTTGGTCTTCCTTAAGGCTTTCTGCCTGGTAGTTCCAACCTCAGCATCCTACTGCCAATATACTCACTATCCCTCCTCTGTATATGTCCAAACCATCTCAATCTAGCTTCTCTGACTTTGTCTCCAAAACATCTTACATGGGCTGTCCCTCTGATGTACTCATTCCTGATCCTATCCATCCTCGTTACTCCCAGAGAAAACCTCAACATTTTCATCTCCGCTACCTCCAGCTCTGCCTCCTGCCTTTTCCTCAGCGCCACTGTTTCTAAGCCATACAACATCGCTGGCCTCACCACCATCTTGTACACTTTTCCCTTCATTCTTGCTGACACTCTCCTATCGCACATCACACCGGACACTTTTCTCCAACCATTCCAGCCTGCCTGCACACGCTTCTTCACCTCTTTTCCACACTCTCCATTGCTCTGGATTGTTGAGCCAAAGTACTTAAAATCCTCCACCTACGTTATCTCTGCTCCCTGTAACATCACCGTTCCTCCTGGGTCCTTCTCATTCACACACATGTATTCTGATTTTCTGAGGCTAACCTTCATTCCTCTCCTTTCCAGGGCATACCTCCACCTCTCTAGATTTTCCTGCACTTGTTCTCTGCTCTCACTACAGATCACAATGTCATCTGCAAACATCATAGTCCATGGAGATTCTTGTCTCACCTCGTCTGTCAGCCTGTCCATCACCATAGCAAACAAGAAGGGGCTCAGAGCTGACCCTTGATGCAGTCCCACCTCCACCTTGAATTCGTCGGTCTTACATCTCTCATACATGTCCTGCACCACTCTAACATACT
Source organism: Plotosus lineatus (assembly GCA_024760905.1). Lineage (NCBI taxonomy): Eukaryota > Metazoa > Chordata > Actinopteri > Siluriformes > Plotosidae > Plotosus > Plotosus lineatus. Next base: position 24,893,538 of record CM045730.1, read on the forward strand.
TCTCTGCCACTCCAGACTTCCTCATGCAATACCACAGTTCCTCTCTTGGCACCCTGTCATATGCTTTCTCCAGATCCATAAAGGCACAATGCAGCTCCCTCTGACCTTCTCTGTACTTCTCTATTAACATCCTCAAAGCAAACACTGCATCTGTGGTGCTCTTTCTTGGCATGAAACCAAACTGTTGTTCACAAATGCTGACCTCTGCCCTTAGTCTAGCTTCCACTATTCTTTCCCATCACTTCATCGTATGGCTCATCAACTTTATCCCTCTGTAGTTGCTGCAACTCTGCACTTCTCCCTTGTTCTTAAAAATGGGCACCAGCACACTTCTTCTCCGGCATCTGCTCACTCTCTAGGACCTTGTTGAATGTTCTTGTCAGAAAATCTACTGCTACCTCTCCTAGACACTTCCATACCTCCACAGGTATATCATCAGGACCAACTGCCTTTCCATTCTTCATCCCCTTCAGTGCCCTGCTCACTTCACCCTTACTGATCTTTGCTACATCCTGCTCCGCAATGGTCTCCTCTTCTACTTTTTTTTTTTTCTCATTTTCCTCATTCATCAGCTCTTCAAAGTACTCTTTTCATCTTCCCAGCACACTTCTGTCATCAGTCAATACATTTCCCTCTCTGTCCTTTATCAATCTAACTTGCTGCACGTCCTTCCCATCTCTATTTCTCTGCTGTGCCAACCTGTATAAATAATTTTCTTCCTCTTTACTATCCAACCTATCATACAAGTCATCATACGCCCTCTGTTTGGCCTTTGCCACCGCTACCTTCGCCTTACGCTGTGTTTCCCTGTACTCCTGTTTTCTCTTTTCGGTCCTCTCTATGCCCCACCTCGTCTGAGCTAATCTCTTCCTTTGTACACACTCCTGCACTTCCTCATTCCACCACCAAGTCTCCTTATCTACTCTCCTTCCAGATGAAACACCAAGTATTTTCCTACCTGTCTCCCTGATCACATTATCTGTAGTTGTCCAGTCATCTGGAAGCACTTCCTGACCACCCAAAGCCAGTTTCAACTCCTCCTTGAAGACAACACGACACTCTTCCTTTTTCAGCTTCCACCACTTTGTCTTCTGCTCTGCCTTTGCCTTCTTCACCTTCCTCACCATCAGCGTCATCCTGCATACCACCATCCTATGCTGTTTGGCAACACTCTCACCCACTATGACTTTGCAGTCACTGACTTCTTTCAAATTACGCCGACACAAGATATAGTCTACCTGTGTGCTCCTACCTCCGCTTTTATAAGTCACCCTATGCTCCTGTTTCTTCTGGAAGAAAGTATTCACCACAGCCATTTCCATCCTTTTTGCAAAATCGATCAACATCTGTCCTTCTGCGTTCCTGTCCTGGATACCAAACCTGCCCATCACTTCCTCATCCCCTCTGTTGCCTGCACCAACATGTCCATTGAAGTCTTTCACCTCTGGGGGTACTCTGCATCACTTTCTCTAAGTCACTTCAGAATCTCTCCTTCTCTATTAGCTCACATCCTGCCTGTGGGGCATAAGCACTTAACATTGAGTATCACACCTTCAATTTGTAACTGGAGACTCATCACTCTGTCTGACACTCTTTTCACTTCTTGGACATTCCTGACAAACCTCTCTTTCAAGATGACTCCTACTCCATTTCTCTTCCCATCAACACCATGATAAAACAGCTTAAACCCCGCTCCTAAGATTTTAGCTTTGCTACCTTTCCACCTGGTCTCCAACATTCAAAGTCCCTACTCTCAGTCCTAGACTCATGCATTTCCTCTTCTCTCTCTCTGCCTATGGACACGCCTCCCGCCTCTCCTTCTTCGACGTCTTCAACCAACAGTAGTCCAATTTCCATCAGCACCCTGTTGATTGACAGCACTGATGGCGGTTGTTGTTAACCCGGGCCTCGACCGATCCGGTATGGGGTAATACTTCTGATTTGCATCATAAAAGTTTGGCATTGGTTTTACGTCGGATGCCCTTCCTGACACAACCCTCTGCATTTCTCCGGGCTTGGGACCGGCATAACGGGGAGAGACACTGGTTAGTGGCCCCCGCCTCATGGCTGCATTTTTGTCTAAGAGAGCCAAAAAAAGACATCTTTAAAAATATTTTAAAATCTAATTTTCTGAGAGCCATATATGTGTGTGTGTGTGTGTGTGTATATATATATATATATATATATATATATATATATATATATATATATATACACAAAAATAAAAGGACAGGACAAAGACTTTCTATTGAAACTCCATTTATCACTACAGATCTGTTTCGAGGGGTGGTGAAACCATCCTCTCTCTTCAGGTGATTATAGAAGAATTCAAAAGAATTAAAAAAAATTAAAAGATTCTTCTATAATCACCTGAAGAGAGAGGATGGTTTCACCACCCCTCGAAACAGATCTGTAGTGATAAATGGAGTTTCAATAGAAAGTCTTTGTCCTGTCCTTTTATTTTTGTTTATTTGCTCTACCAAAAAGTATTGAGCACTCTCCTATGGAAGGATCTACTCAAAATCCTATATATATATATATATATATATATATATATATATATATATATATATATATATATATATATATATATATATATATATATATATATATATATATATATATAGAGGATTTTCTGAGTAGATATATATATATAGATATATATATATATATATATATATATATATATATATATATATGAGTATATAGTATATGATATATGAGTATATAGTGTATATATATATATATGGTATATGAGTATATAGTATATATATATATATATATATATATATATATATATACATATACACACAGTATATCAGGGCTCGGGAAACTATGGCTCGAGAGCCAGATGTGGCTGTTTTGATGACTGTATCTGGCTCTCAGATAAATCAGGTGGCCTTTCTTAACAGAATAACGACTGCATAATTTCACTATCATTTCAATAAAGATACAAAACAAGCCATCAAGTAAAACAAAAACAGATGAACAAATCTCGCGCATTTAAATCTATGCA